>MDUD01007504.1:0-12645 GCA_002216565.1 Crithidia mellificae | reverse complement strand
TTTTTCTTTCTTCATCTTTCGTAATATCCTAGTTTTTTCTCTTTCTACAATAGAGATCCTATACCTCCAATACTACACCACACAAGCACAGACAGTTCTTGAGCACAAATGTCCAGCAAGACTTCTTCCAGCAAGACTTCCTCGCAGACGTCCTCGAAGACGTCCTCGAAGAGCTCCTCCGTCGCGTCCTACCCGGTGGAGGGCAGCCACCACGAGGAGACGCCGGTGAAGGAGACGGACATCCGCGAGATCGACGCGGCGCCGGTGGTGGTGCCGGCTGCTGCCGCTGCCGCCCCGGCTCCTGCCACGTCCGCCCTGCATGAGGAGTACCACCGCCTCAAGGCCGAGCTCGAGGCCGCCCGTGCCCGCCACGACGCGCGTGTGCAGGAGGTGGCGCACGGGGAGACGATGCCCTCCCTGGCGGAGCTGCGTGATGAGCGTGTGCGTCTGTCGGAGCAGGTACGCCACCACAAGGATGAGCAGGACTCCCTGGCGCTCGACATCGAAGGTCAGGAGGGTGCGGCGGAGGTGTACCAGACGGCGGCGCGCGTGCAGCGGCTGGAGCACTTCGCCAACCGCGCCGAGGAGTACACGGAGAAGACGCTGCCGGACGAGATTGAGAAGACGGTTGAGGAGGACCGTCACCAGTCCAACGCGGAGCTGTGCGCCTACATTCAGGAGCTGCAGAACAAGCGCTCGACTGCTCTGAAGAAGGTCGTGGCCTCGCAGGAGAACCAGAACAAGCGCAACCAGCGTCAACAGGCGAACAAGAAGAACGCCGCCGCCGCCGAGGAGGAGGAGGACCCGGAGGAGAAGAAGGCCATCGAGCACACGAAGGAGAACAAGGACGAGTCGACCGTGCTGGCGGAGAAGATCCGCAAGTTCCGCTCCATGAAGACGAAGCTGCAGAGTGACATTGTGAAGGAGAAGGCGGACAGCAAGAAGATGGAGGAGAGCCTGCGCACCCGCATCCGCGCCGCCGAGCTGGCCAACGCCCGCGACGCCCGTCAGTGCAAGGAGAAGAACGACCACAACGCTGCCGTGACGACCAACTCGCAGCTGCTGATGGACCAGCTCAACGTGGAGCACTACGGTCTCGACAACGCACCCACGACGAAGCAGCTGCTGCAGGACCGCAAGGACCGCGAGGCCACGCCGCCGCCGACGCCGATCAACGACCGCGCGTACGGCCGCCACGAGTCTGGCCACTCGAACGGCTCGAGGCAGTCCAAGACGAACAGCATCAGCTCCCGCCAGCGCGCCGGCAAGCCGCCGATGGTGGCGTTGAAGCGCACGGAGTCGCAGACAAACCGCGACAATGCCATCCGTGAGGAGGTGTCCGCCTCGCGCCGCCGCGACAGCGACGCTGCGAGCTACCAGTCCTCGCGCCGCCAGTCGCTGTCGAAGCCGCCGCTGGTGGCCTCGAAGCCGACGGCGTCGCAGCAGAACCGCGACAACGCCATTCGCGAGGAGCGGGAGCGGGAGCGCGAGGAGGCCTCCGTCTCGCGCCACCGCCAGCGCAGCAACTCGATGACGTCTGACGCCCGCCCGCCGTCGGTGGCGGCCAAGTCGACGGCCTCGCAGCGCAGCCGTGAGGGCAAGATGCAGGAGCTGTAAGGAGCATTGCAGTTCTGCAAGAAGAAGCCTTGACAGAGTTGGAAACACAAGTGTCAAACTCTTTTTTCTTTTGCTACACCGCTAGCTTCTTGTTTCGTTTTGTTTCTGTCTTTTTTGAATTGAGTAACATCAATCTACCTTCTTTTTTTCACTTTTTTTTGTTTAATTTCTGTATCGCAAAATTCAAGTCAAGTGTTTTTCTGTTCATCTGTACAACAACGCGCCAGCTTCGATGAGTTGTGTCGTGAGTTCCCATCTATATATAGCTTTTCTTTTTTTAACCTTTTTTTTTCTATTACGCTGTACTGTCTACTTTTCCTGTCATTGTTTTGTCTCTCTTTCTTTCAGAGAAGAGAGTTTTGTGAAAATCATGAACTTAATAGCGGAGTAAATTGTTATTATTATTTTTTTTTCGGGAGGTATTTGCCACATGAATCAAGTAGAATTTCGAGACTGACTTTTTTTTTATTAGTAGAACAATGTAGCAGTTGCATGTAGCACGCATCAGCAAAGAGCGAAACCGGATTTAGTCGACAACTGTAGGTGAGGCAAAAGATTCATCCTTTTCCAGATGCTCAGTGATACTGGTTAATCCTTTTCTTTTTCTTTTGCTGCTGTGCTGCGCGCAACCCTACTGTTTTGTGATGTGTCTGAAAATTGGAAAAAAATGAAGAGAGTAAATCTTTTATTGCGTTCTACTGCGGAGAAAAAAATTGAGAGATGCATTTAAGTTTTAGGACTTGTCTGCGTAGCTATCATTAAATTTGCGCAGAAGCAACTGCTTCTATGCTGATGAAGCGCGTCATCGAAGAGTGTGAAGAATCAAGATGAGCAGCAATGCATTTCTCTGCTTGCTTGAAGAGGCTTTTACTCGTTCTGTTTGTTGCGATTTAGCTGGTGAAGCTTTAGAGATGCGCAAAAATTGTTCTGAAACGCTAAAGTGAGAGATCTGCGTGCCTCATTGTGTTGTTTTTCCTGAGGATGACTACAGTTCTGTCAAACAAAACGAAGTAAATTCACTGAAGTTTTCTTTTCAAGACTGTTTAAATGCGTTAACATTGTGCAAAATATCTCATCAACCCATTCTCTCTCAGTTGAACCTTTACGATATTGTTGTCTTGT
This sequence comes from Crithidia mellificae, assembly GCA_002216565.1. Classification (NCBI taxonomy): domain Eukaryota; phylum Euglenozoa; class Kinetoplastea; order Trypanosomatida; family Trypanosomatidae; genus Crithidia; species Crithidia mellificae. The sequence continues at coordinate 9,906 of MDUD01007504.1, read as the reverse complement.
TCACTCTCACAACAGTGAGCTACAATCGCACCTGCAGTGCGCATTCACATTATATATTTTTTTCTGTTGTTTTTCAATTCCATACAGAGATGGAGCTTGCGCAGCAGGCGTCCGAGAAAGCTGACTTTTCAGTGGAGGAGCTTCCGTTGACCTCGTCTGATTCCAATGTCCAGTTTGATGCATTTCGCTCCGCGTTCCGCGCCTGGCACGAGTCGACTCCCTCGCTTGAGTGGCTGCAAGGCAACGTCCATGCCGTCACGCTGCTGTCGGCATCCAATATAGTCCCCTCGCATTTTATCTTCCCAGATAATGATGTATACGACACCACATTGCCCAACACCGATGCAAGCGCCGCAGCATCGCCATCGCCTATGAGCAAAAGTGCCGTGCAGCTTGTCGTGCGCGCCACCTGCTGCGACGCTTTTGTGACACTCACGCAAGATGAGCAACTCACCCTCTCTCAGCTGCCACGAAACTTTCCTTTACACGTGACACCTTCGCAACTTGCGCCAACGCGAAGTTCTAGCTGTCAACAGAGCTCGCGCGCAGACGCACTGGAACTCCCTGCACAGCTCACAAACTTGGAGCGACAACAGCGTGTGGTTCAGCACCTGCTGCGCCGCGCCCACCACCATAGCTGTGTGTGGCGCGACGCGACTCTTCCACCCGAGGTGGTGGGGGAACAGCGGAGAGAAATAGCGTGCAGTGTCCGTCAGCTTCTGCTGGGTGGGCCGTCGCTGTACCCTAGCGACTCGACTCTTGTGCGCGCTTTCTGCGCCGCCGTCGTGGCGCCATCGACTGCGAACACTCCTGGATCCGCCGCCGCATCAACCAGCAGCAGCAGTGCTAGGGAAACTTCTGCGGCCTCGCGTAGCCGCTGCCTCCTCCCTCGCGGCACGCCACCGAGTGTCATGCGTCGCTGGATGGAAGAGACCGTCGCTGTACTGGAGGCGGCAGGCACGCTAGGCGAGTCATCAGAAGTTGTGCGCGGTGCACATCCCGTCACGAGCAGCCGCTTGGCCCACCTGCGATACAGCGGCAGCAACGTGAATGATCGCATTTTGCAGCTTTTCTTTTCACCCAAGAAGCGGCTTCGCCAGGATGCCGCTGCACCAAGCGGTGGCGGCGCCTCCGCTGCGCACACAGAGTCCGGTGTGACGGAGGAGGTTATCATGGAGTACATGGCTCTTCTCATGAGCCTGTACGGCTACACTGTTTCTGCTGCTGCTGCGTTGAGTGAGAACGATGAGAAAAACACAGATGGTGCCGGTGACGTTTCGGATGCCGCAGCGCCTGAGTCAAACGACTTGATCGAAGTCGAGCAAGGCACTGCACCGACGGTTTCCTTGGCAAAGAAAGAGAAGGTAGCAGAGGAGTCTGCCACTGTACGCTCATTCGACTCGCAGGATGGCCCCACGCACCTCCACACCGAGGTGGTGACGAGGCACCGCGCCGTGCCCGCGGCAGAGGCGGTGCCGCTGCTTGGCCGCCGCTTTGCCTGCCACTTCTGCGCCCACGCCCCATGGGTCAGCGTGCAGCAGGAGGAGACGACCACGACCACGACGGCGACCACCACGACAATGTTGACGACGACGGAGACAGATTTGATGGCCAATACCTGCAACGACAACGCCGAACCTATTGCTGCGGACGACGGCGGCGGCGATGCGTGCAGGGGAGAAGGCGGCAGCGATAACGGTGCTGACGACGCCGTCGAGGAGGACGGTGGTGATCAGCTCGCAGACGACGAGGGGGTACCTGAGCAAACGGCGGAGGTGGATGAAGGCGATGATGGAGATGCGTCGGCAGCAGAGGAGGATGTTGCGGCGCAAGAACACGCGGATGACGCACCTCCTTCCTCCGACGCTCCCTGTGCGCAGAAGGATGCCGATTTGGACGAGGAGGCCGCACCCGAACTCACGAGGGATGTCGCTGCTTCAAGTCACGACGACACCGAGAGTGACGAAGGCGGTGAGGCATCCGGTGCGCACATTCCGACTCAAAGCGAGGCAGTGACGCCACACCACTTGGGTCCAGCCGCTATCACAACCGTCACGAAGGCGGTGACGTCAACCACCACAAAAGTTGTGTCGGAGTCAACCACCACAATTACTATCACGTTCTCGCGCCGCGACGCCGCCCCGTACGAGCCAGGGCATGCGAAGTGCTGTCCGTGGCATCAACTGTTCTTAAACGACGCCATTGACGCAACGGCGTTGGCCACCGCAGAGCGCTGCATGGACTTTACGTGGGTTGTAGACGACCCGGCTGCTGCGACGGTCGGTGCTGGGAGTGAAAACGCCGATGCTGGTGCGGACCCAAACCAGGGAGATGATGAGGCGTGGATGAATGGGACAAGCGCATCTGGTCGGACGAGGGCGGAAGTTGATCCACAAGGAATGACTGCAGCGCAAGCTGAAAAGGCCAACTCTGAGTTAAGCATTGTCGGGACAGCGCTGCCACTGCATTCCGCAGACTCGCAGAGTGATTTGGTGAGTTATGCAGCGTTGGAAGAGCAGGTGCCGATGGCGACGGATAGCCCAACTGAACAGGAGACACAACACGAGGGAGAGGCGGTGAAGGAGTCGTCGTCGCATCGCACGGTGTTGGTGCTGCGCTTCTTTCTCTCCGAGGTGGAGCGGCTGATCACGGCGTGGCGGCTGAGCGAGGAGTGGGAGCGGCTGCGGCCCAGCCAGTACCTTCAGCACCCACTCTGGAAGACGTGGAGCACGGCCGCGGTGCTGCACCCCATTCACACCGAAGCGGCGGACGGTGCGATGGAGCAGTACCTGCGCACGTTGGAGCACCGGCTGCTGTCTACCCACTCACAGCGAGGCGATGAGGAGAACGAGGGTGCTGAGAGCGCGGCGGCTTCATCGCTGCTGCAGGCTCTTGAAGGTCGGACTGACCTGCTGACCACCATCGGCGCTCCACTCTTCCAGGCCTCTCCTGCTACAGCGAACAAAACGGCAGAGACGGCGCTGCAGTTGGCCACCACTGCCCTGCAGAAGCGTTTTCAAGATGATGACAGTGACCGTGGTGGGGCTGCTCCACACGCACAGGCTGGCGCGCCGTCAGCTCGGTCGTTGCTGCAGGCAAGCTTACGCACGCTGTTGCGCGCGCCGGCCGGGCGTACAGGGCAGGAGAAAGAACACGAGGAGGTTGCAGAGACACCGCACAAGGTGAGCAGTGCACAAAACACTCCAGAGGACTTTCAAAATAGCGTCTCCGCCGCAGAGCGTGCCTTTCTTAATCAAATGCAACAGCGGTACAGGAATAATGCAAACGCGTTTGACGATTCCCCGCTGTTGCAGCTGCAAGCTGCACTGTCTCGCGATGCGCTGCCGCGTGTGCTCTACCCCTTTGTTGCTCCGCACTACAGCTCGGTGCGTACCACAGACGAAGCTGCAGCGTCCGGCGTAGAGGCAACTGGAAGGGAGCCAACAGCAGAACTGGCACTGCCAGAGACCAGCTCGGGAAAGGGTCTAACCTACGCAGTGGGACTGAGTCCCGTAGCCGCGGCAACGCAAAAGAGCGGCGCCGCCACGTCGGCCACGGCCTTCCACACCCTAAGCAACACGGACCGCGCTCATGTGACGCAGTACCTACAGAACATGCGTCAGACAATTCAAATGGAGCAGTTGGAGCTGCAGAGAGAGAAGGAGGCGGAGGCGCAGCGCGTTGCTGCCGCTGCTGCCGCGCAAGCTCAAGCACAAGCACAAGCAGCTCAGGCTCAGGTACAGGCACATGGACGTGCGCACAGTACTGCTCATGGAACACCCAATCCAGCAACTCAGCAGCACCACGGGGGCGTTCCAGGGAGTTCTTCTCGAGGTGGCGGGCCAATCATTCAACACGGTGGCAACACACCTGTACAGATGCCGCCCCAGCATCACCCCCACCACCAGCAAGGAGCGAACAGTGACCGTTGGAACAGCAGCCACAACAACAGCTACGGAGGGCGAGGGAATTCCGGCCCTGCGCTACCGAACGCTGGATGCAATAACGGGGGCAGCTACTCAACTGTCACCGCCAGTGCCTCTTCCCCGCCTCCGGTGTTCTTCAGCGCGGATGCTACTCAGCAGCATCCTGGCAGTGCCATCGGTGGCAGAACCGATGCGGCGGTGATAGACCGTTTCCGTGCTTCTCCGCCTGTCTTTACGCAGGGCGGTGGTGGTGTGGTGTCAGACAACGACGGGGGTGGTGTGCTGTCTGGCGGTTTCCCGTTTGGCTGGTCTCCGCTTGCGTCTGGGTCTGAGGTGCTTGGTGGCGATAGCGGCGGCGGCAGCGGAGGCGGCGTACTCAGCTCTGGCAGCGGACTGGCTTCACAATCCATTATGGGAAATAAAACCGCGGCAGGAAATGCCGTTCACGCCTCTTCTCTCGCGTTGTCTCCCCAGCCCCCCGCGCTCCCGGTGCTCTTTGGTGACTTCAACAATGCGGGTGATCGTGGCGGGGTTTCCTCCAGTGGTGTGACCTACAACAGTGTCAACAGCAGCATCAACCAACACCACCAAAACAGCAACAGCAGCATTGGTGGGAGACTAAGCGACGGCCGCAGTACACGCAATACCTTCGTACTCGGCAGCAGCGGCAGCAATACTGCAAACAACACCAGTGTACTGAGCTCGGGAGGGGTGAACAGTAGTGGCCGCAGCGGTGGGGAGGAGGTGCGCTTGTCGAACTGGAGTAATTCGTCCACTACCAATCAGCCTCCATCTTTCAGCGGCAGTGGGGTGTTGGCGCCGAATAACACCGGGGTACTGCCATCAAAGACAGCAACGGGGGCACCGACGAACCAGCATTGTGGTGGTGGTGGGGATGGCGCTGGTGGAAACGCCGGTGGGCGGTCGCAGCAAGTACAGCACGGCAATACGGGTGCAAACAACAACAACAACAACAACTCGGTGAGCAGTGGCCACCACAGCCATGGTCCAAACGCAAGTGCCAACAGCGGTGGGGGAAGAGCCGTGCTGGGTGGCGGCGGTGGCGGCGGCGGAGGCCGCGGTGGTCGCGGACGTGGGCGTGGTGGTGGTCCTCCACTGCGACGCGGCGGCGGCGGAGGTGGAGGCGGTGGTGGCGGTGGTGGCGGTGGTGGTGGCCGTGGCAACTATCGCCGCGGCGGCGGTTAGTATTTCCTCTTTTTGTTTTGTTTTTATCTTGAGTGGTTTTATATGCCTTCTGTTCCTCTCTTTCTGAGGTTTTAGCTAAATTGAACTCTATTAAAGAAAAGTAATTCGCAACAAGTATTACTGGTTTGATAACCTGCATTAATTTGAGCAGAAAAGTATTATTTACTTGTTTACCTCTTTCGTTTTCCTTGTGTAAACATGTAACTTCAATGAGAGACAAAGAAAAAGGAAATATCAATTTACAAAACGCATTGACAAAGTCAATTTTTTTCATCTGGAGTTGATCAAAGTCGCATTTATGCGTACTTGACTTTAAAGACTTACTGCACAAATTATGATTTTTTCGTGTTACTTTACTCTACACACTCAAGTTTTGTCTTTTCTCATTTCCATGTCAGAGTACGTCAAACATCCGAAGCCTATACACAACACTGACAAGAAAGTCAGCGTTTTGTGTTAACGCTTGCTAGCTAACAAAAACAACAAAAAACTCGACCCGCACGTCAGTCGCATTGCTTTCCGTCCTTTTTTTTTTTCAGCATTAAAGGTATTGCCTGCAAAAAGAAAACGAAAGGAAACGCAGCAACACGCAGAGTGCCACTTTGACATTACGTATATACGAACATCCACACACACACAAACACACACACACACACATACACACACACACACACATTTATACGCTCGCAAGAAGTGATGGCGCTGGTCCCGCAGACGCAGGAGTTGCAGCGCGAGGTGGAGAGCGTGCAGCAGCTGCGCCGTGCCCTGCACGATGCCTACATCGTCGAGTCCGCCCTCGGTCGCCGTGCTGCGCGGGATGCGCACAAGCCGCCGTCGGCGATGGAGGTGCACCGCACAGTGGATGCGCCGACGCTGAATGTGCTGAAGTCGCCCAACTACCCTTTTACGCTCTGCGAAGAGGCCCCGCCGTCCTACGTGCCGCCGCCGGTGCCGTACGACGTGGAGGGCGAGATCGACTCGCTCAAGCAGCGTGTGCTGCAGGTGCAGGGAGAGTTTCAGGACTTCCAGCGGCAGCACGCGCAGCGCAGCCGCGGTGCCCCGCTGAGCCACGCGCAGGTGCTCGACTTCTTCGGCCACAACGCGACCTACGCGGAGATGGCGTGGGAGGTGTCGTCGCTGCAGTGGTTTTATCGCTGGGTCCTCTCCCACTCGATCAGCCACCTGTGGAACTGCAAGGAGCAGCTGGAGTACGTGCTGACGGAGAACGACCAGGCGTTGCCGCAGTCAGCGGAGGAGATGGACCGCTGCCTGCAGGAACTACCGTTTTCAGCCGCCGTCTCGGTGCTTGACACGGACCGCCAGTCGGTGGTGGCGCAGGAGCGTCGCCGGCTCCGATCCATCAGCCGGACCTTCCGCGACCGCCTGCCCGCCGAGGCCGTCACTGCGGCCACCAGCTGCTACCTCACCCCAGAGGAGAAGTACATGTACCAGGAGTTCTTCAACCAGTCGGAGCACATGCTGCTGCTGCTGAACCACACGCTCATGCTGAACAAGGCGAACAGCAGTCTTATCCACGGCAGCCAGCACACAACGCAGAACAGCGTGGCGGGCCTGCTGTCCAACTCGCAGACCTCCGCCCGCGCGGGCTCGCACGATAGCAGCGGTGCCGTCGTCGTGGCGTCCGAGTCGTTGCTAGGGGAGATGGACACGGCGAGTTTGGCCGAAGAGACGCTGAACGCCGTTTCGGCGGAGCAGCAGGTGATCGCGACGCTCATGAAGACCATCCGCGAGCGCCAGCAGCGCGACGAGTGCTTCGACGTCTCGGAGGCGGAGTATCAGCACAGCCGCACCGCGCAGATTGCCGTGTACGGCTGCCTGCTAAGTGACATGAGCCTGATGGGCCAGCAGATGAACCTTATAGCCGAGTTCGTCGAGCGCTACGAGGACTGGCTGAAGCTGCGCGGTTTTCAGTCCCATGAGCAGCTCATGAGTGAGCTGTCGAAGCGCAGCGGCGGCACGGCGTGGCCGACCCTCACGCTCGACGGCGGCATGTCAGAGGGCGGGCACGACCACTTTGTGCCTCCCACAGAGGAGATGATGGCCCGCTACCCGCGGCCGACGGACGGCGACGGGGCCCGGGAGGACACCTACACGCAGTTTGACTCCGCCAAAGACCCACGTGTGCCGACAAGCCAGAACATTCTGGCGAAGGCCGCCCCCGCACCTGGGCAGCAGTCAAAGCAGCACCAGCAGCCGCTGAAGACGGAGGTGCCGCCGGTGGCTGGCAGCGCGAAGAAGGCACCCCCGGCGGCAACCCCTACGGAGCCTGCCGCGCCGATGCCCATCGCTGCGCCGCCTGCAACGGGCCGTGCCGCACGCCCCGTCTCGAGCACGGCCTCCGTGCGGTCGGTGCCCTCCCAGTCGGGCAAGAAGCCCCCGGCTGTGAGCGGCGCCGTTACCTCGCCGGCGTCGAACAACGCCGCCACGCCGGCGGTAAGCCCAAGCGGTGAGGTGGCGCACGCCTTTTACGCCATTCTCGAGCAGGCCGCCGCGGTGCTGCCGGAGAGTGACGCCGCCGTCTCGCGGGCGTGGCTCGTCGCGTCGGTGCGCTTCACTGTGCTGAAGATTCTGCGCCGCGAGTGGGACATCGCCGCGGCCGCGCGAAACATCGCACAGGCGGAGGAGGAGCTGCTTGGGCTGCTGCGCCGCAGCGGGGGCCCGTCGTCCCGCCTGACCGCCACCGCTGCCGCGCTCTGCGTGGTGGCGCAGGAGGTGGCGCGGCTGTGCGTGTCGCGGTGTGAGATGCGCTCGCTGACGGTCGAGGTGCCGGTGGTCGTGCACGTCCCCGAGGACGCCGACGACTACGCGCAGGCGGTGGCGGATGTGATGAACCCGGTCGAGGAGGAGCGCTGGGGCTGCGTGGTCGACGCGCTGTGGTTCCAGGCCGACCCGTCGCACCTCGCGAGTGGTGGCCTGCTGCTGCAGGCGACGGCGGCGGACGGCGCCATGACGGCCCCGACACGGGTGAACAAGAACAGCGCACTGCATTTTCTATACATCGAGGCCATCGATGCCCCGCCCACCCCGCAGAACCGATGCGTCGCCTCCATTGTGCTGCGCTACCGGCTGCCTCGCATGTCGCCTGAAGCCACGGCAAGTCGCCGCGTAGCGCCGTCGCTGGCCGCCGTATCCGGTGCTCAGCCGTCGAGCCACCATGGCATGGCCCGCTACCAACTCGCGCGGCGCGTGCTGGCCGCACTGTTTGAGATTGAAGCGAAGGGCCTGCTTCCGTGCTTTGCGTGCCGCGTGTCGGAGGCGGCCACGGTGCCGCTGACGCAAGCGATGTACATCACCTTTGATGACGCCAACACGAGTGTGGTGGTGGAGAAGACGCACGCCCCGCTGCTGTGCGTGCTGCCGCCGGCGGCGGTAGAGCTGAAGCGGCTGCACGCGGACGTCGGCACCGCGCCGCCGCCAGAGGGCCCGAAGGACGAGTACTTCGCGACTTACGCCGCCCCTGTGAACTTCAGCACCATTGGGCTGATGATCGGCGCGCTGCTTGAGGAGCTTGCGATCCGCGTGCCCGTGTTGAATGACCTTTACATGACCGCGTCCACGGTGCGAGAGCAGGCGCTGCATGAGGTGCAGAGCGCGACGCCGTCCAAATGCTTCGCGAATGCCACGCGCCACCCGGCCCCGGTCTCGTGTGCGCCGGCGAAGACTCGGGCGATCAGCATCCAGCGGGAGTCGATGGCAAACCGCAACAGCACGGTGGTGCGTCGCTTCATCTCACCCTTGCTGCGCCACCTTGATGACACGATTGCCTCTATTGAGATGCTTGGTGCCAACGGCAGCAGCAGCAACAGTGCGATGGCGCCGCGCGTGAGCCACAACACCAGCGTCAACCCTGAAGGCTCCATCTCTACGCCACGCGTGCAGCAGCAGCAGCCGCAGCCTCAGCAGCCTCCGCAGTCCGTCACGGGCCGTCAGACGCAGATGGTGGCGGGCAACAACGGCACGTCTTCGCCGTCTCCATCCGCAGTGCGTCCCTACCGCCGTTAATACTTGTTTAGTGTAAAATTTTCCCCCTTTTTTTTTGCACTGTAGTCATTTTTTCTCCCTTTTTATCGTGTCAAACCATGACGTATAGACTTTCTTGAGGGGCAATATCTTGTTTAGTTGTTTGGATATCTTCCTTCATTACCATCAAGCATTTAGTTCATTGCAACGCAGCATTTTCCTTTTTTGAAAAGTGAGCAAGCTGCGCTTGAAATGAGCATTGTAGAGTAGGCAACGTGGCGTTTTTTTTTTTGTTTTCTTCCTCCTTTTTTCACTGTATTCTGTACCTCCGTTCTTTTTTTTTTTGCTTTTTTCCTTTTGCATTGTTTGGTGTAGCATTTGTCTGTCATTTATAGGGGTAGCTGTTCTTGTTACATTGCTTTTGGTATTCAGGTTGAGATTCCAGCAAAAAAAAAACCAGACCGATTTTTTTTGGTTATTGTGGCGCAGTTTTGTCTCTTTCAATGAGGCATATAGAAACTCATGCTGATCTTTTTCATTTCTTTTTTTTTTCTGAAACGGCTAGCTGATGGAAACGTTCGTCGTGTGTCTGGTGCACTTCAAGTGCGCTCTTTCTTTTCTCTCCGCCACTTTAATTGTTCGTGTATTGTTCCATTGTATTTCTTCTTCCGACTACGTTCGCTTTTACTTTTTCTGCCCCCCAATTTACCTGGCTTCATTTTTGCTCGTACGACGATTGCATTTTCTGTTGAACAGTTGGGCTAAATAGCTGAAATGAAGCAGTCGGAGCACA
>MDUD01007497.1:19118-30577 GCA_002216565.1 Crithidia mellificae | reverse complement strand
GCTGCGTTGAAGAAAGAGGACGTCCACGCCTCCCGCTCCGCCACTCCTGCCTTCTTCGCTTTGGGCCCCGTGGCGTTGCGAGCCGTGCCTGGCGCGGGGCGGCGGCCGCCGCGGTGCTCCTTCTCCGTCGCGGCCGCCCCTGCCGGTGCGTCTTCCACGGCGGTCGCTGCTCCTGCGGCTCTTGCCGCCCCCACACCCGCCTCTGCACCGTCGATGCCCTCTGCGGTGGTGACGACGTGGCACTTCACGCCGTCCTTGCGCGTGCCGGGGCGCTGCAGCGCCTTGCCTCCGCGCTCGGTGCTCCACAGCCGATCCTGCTCAACCGCCACCACCTGGCCGGCACCGCGCGGCGACTGCTTGCCGACCGCCCGCCGCGCCGCCTCGGCGCCCCCGGTGACGGAGGGAAATGAGGAGGAAGAGAGGCCGACGGTGACGGCGCCGCGGGCGGGGAGGCGATCGGACTTGGCCGCATTCGAGCCGCCCTCCCCAGAAGCAGCGGGCAGCCCTTGCCGAAGGGCACGCGTGAGAGCGTCATCTGCTGCCAACTGCGGTGCAGGGCTGAAGAGCGCCTTGCCGCGGCTCTGCGCCGCCTCCTGCTGCGAGGAGGCCTGCGAGGGCTGCAGGGAGCGCTTCTGCGATGCACGCGTGCTGCGCTTGCCTGGTGCCGTTGATGCAGTCGGTGGCGATGGCGAGAGGCCTGGCGAAGCCCCTGCGGCTGCGGCGGCGGCGGCTGGTGTGGCGACGGCTGCCCCCGACGTCGCGCTTTCCTCCGCGGTCTTTGCCTTGGCTTTGTTGGCACGTAGCCGCTGCGCCGCTGCAGCGCGCTGAGGGGAGGAGGGGCGACCGACGGTGGCGGCAGCGGCGGCAACGGCAGTGGGCGATGGCGCCTCCTCCACCACCGTGACGTACCGCGCGAAAGTGTCCATCGGCACGCTGGCCGGCGGCGTCGGCCCTGCTGTGTCGTGGTGGCGGCGCTGCACCGGTGCCGATGTGCCCAGCCGCGGTGGCAGGAGGAAGGACTGTGGCGTCAAGGTGCAGGTGGGCGTGCGGGTGGCCACCCCTGCCAACGCGAGGGCGCTCCGCATGAACACCGGCGGCTCCGCCACCACGGGCGACAACGCGGTTTCCTCTTCCTCCGCAGCGGTGCGCCGCAGCCCGTTGCCGCGCCGATCCTGCGGGAAAAAGGCTCCCGCCACAACCTCCCGTGCGTCATCCCAGGTGGCGCACGCGGTGTAGGACTCCACCAGGTCATCCAGCCGGCGTGCCGTGTACAGCTGCGCGGCCGCCTCTACAATATCCCGGGCAATCGCAGCTCCCATCACCTCGCCCACCGTCTTCGCCGCTGCTGCCGCAACCGCTGGCGAGGCAGCCGCGGCAGATGTGGACAGCGGCGAGACCACCGGATGTGGGCTGACGAGCAACGTGCGTCCGGCTCCCTCTACGTTCGTTGTGGCTGTGCCGGCATCCATCGAGAGGTGCGTCAGTGGCGGGTTCGACGCAGAGGGCACGGCCGCGGTGAGGGTGCTGTAATATGCACGCACCAGCACATCTGCAGCGCGTAGTTCGTCAAGGTTAGGAAGGGCGACCGGCGGTTCAGCAAAGAGACCGCCAGATTGAAGAGCGGTGCGAGACACGCTGGCGGTCCGCTGAATGGAGGTGCGCGATGCACGAGTATCGCCGTTCATGATTGAGCTCTTTGTAATTTCTCGTTGGGAGAGAAGTTACTCTTACACTTTTCCCTTGAATCCAATGTGGCAGGGCCAGCGACTCAGACTTTGAAAAGATTTACGGACGCTAAATTTCGAGAATAATAAATGAATTTTAATTGGTGATATCAAAGCGCAACAACGAACAAGAAAGCGTGCAAAGAGAGAGTGATGTATGTAGGATAATCAAAGAAGTACAGACATGAAAACTGATGCTCTCAAGCACAAACAGTCTTTCGCTTAAACGTGGATTTTTGTCTTTTTTTTCTTTTGCATATCAGACAGACGTATTCTTAATCGAAATTTCGGCAATGTTGAAATAAAAGATTAAGCGTAGTGCCTTCTCGTTATTCAATTGTTTGCAAATATCGCCATAGTACCAGGCTTTAGAAACAATGAGCAACGCTGCTGTAAAAGCAGACCATCTCTTTTCATTGGTCGTTCAAATTTGCAAATATTACACGCAGTGCTTGCGAACAGCACATTCAGGCAATAGAACAACCACAGCACTGAGAAAAAAAAAACGAACAAGAGAAAGAATTGTGAATAGAAGTATAGAGCACACACACAAGTGGCGCCCGTCGCATGTGTCAACCTCTGACCCTACGCTTACTCCGCCTTTGGAGCCGTAGGGGTCTTGCGCGGACCTTTGCCAGTGAACTCGAGCCCGCACATGTTGGCAGCCTTCCGCGCCCGCTCCACCTCTGTCTGCTTCACCGCGTACGCCTGCTGCAGATTGCGGTACTCCTCCAGGCGCTCCCGCATAAACTGGTACTCGCGGCCGCTCAGCGCGTGCTCGGGGTCGGCCTGCAGCTTTTGCATTTTCTCGGCAAAAGAGAACTTCTTCGTGCTCGAGGCGGCGCACCGCGCAAACCGAGAAAGACGAAACATGCTGGAATTGCTGAAAGGAAGAGTAGCTAATAATTCAAAGCCTCAAAGCTCAATGACTGAAAAAAAAAAGAGGGGAGGCGGAGAAACGAAAACAAAAGTAAATGTTGTGAAGCAATAGGTTTATGAAACATTCAACATTATTATTATTGCTGCTTATCTTTCTTTCGTCTCTCATTTTAATCAATTTTTTTTATTATTTGCAGAAATGCGCTACGAGAAAAGGCACTACGTCTTTTCATTTGATCGAAAACATTCCCGTGTTGCGTAAATTGCTTTAGTCCAAGCCAGATGCTTAAAAGAGAAAAAGTGAAGCTGCTGCTTTTTGGAGCAGTCACTCCAATTTTACTGTGCTTTTTCTCTTAACGTTATGTTTCTCTCTTTGTTTTTTTGTTTTGTTTGTCTTACCATTAAACGCGTATGCAACATAACATTTACGGAAATAAACGCCTGACCGTGAAAAGAGAATTCAGAGCGAAATTCAGCTCTTAAGTGACCTCTGCAAGCGCAAAAAGCACACTCACCACTCCAGCTCCTCAACGCAAAAGAATCGAAATTACTCTTGTGCTAGTGTCGCTTGCGCTTGCGAGCAGCGGCCATTTTGTTCGACACCTCCGTCAACTCCTCCTCCAGCCGCGCCATCTCCTCCGCGGTGACATCGTCCGACAAGAGACGCTCCTCCAGCTGATCTAAACGCGCCTGCAGCGCCGCGTCGTCGTCCTCCTCCACTTCTCCATCCTTCACTGTCGCCGCGCTCTCAGGCGGCACGGCGGCAACGCTCGCGTCTTCGTTCTCATTCGCCGCCTCCGCCGGAGCGGCCACCACCGTCGCAACAGTCGGGTTTAAAGCCTCCGCTGCGGCGGCGGCCGCCCTGCCTTCGCGACCGCGCTTGCGCAGCTTCTTGCCGTCTGCTGCGTGTGATGACGAGGCGGTGGCTGCGGCAGCGACAGCGCTGAAGGGCGACGCCTCCCAGCTGGCCATCAACTCTTTGAACTCCTTCTTGTGCATCTGCACGCAGTCGCGATCCGCCTGCGTGACACGTTGGTAGTTCAACAATTTGAGATGGGGACAGAGAAAGACAATAAAAGCTCGAAGTTTGGCTTCGTCGAAGCCGTTGCTGTTCTCCGCCCACACCGGGTTCTCCTCCAGCGAGAGCATCTCCAGCTTCTTCCACTGCTTGAGGAAACAAAGATCTTGCACGCTGCTGAAGCGATTGCGGTCGGCAACAAAGTGGCGCACGTTGGGCAGCGCGAGCACGCACGACGGCACACTCACGCGTTGAATGTCGTTGCGGTGCACGATGAGCGACGTGACACGATCCATTTTCACATTCTTGCTGCCGTTGACGCTTTTGGTTGGGAAGTACTCGAGCGCCGTCAGTGCGTTGGAGGACAAGTTCAGCACATCGAAGCTGTTGTCCAGTAGCATCAACACGTGCTCATCAAGGGAGGAGATGCGCAGGCCACGGAGATCAATTTCACGCTGCAGCAGCGTGTTGGTAAACTGCGGCGCGCGCCGTACTAAGTCAATTGAGAGACGCATCTAATTCGTGAGAAGCGTACATGGTGATGAAGACGGAAGCAAGCAAGAGGGCAAGAAGGAGAAGACGGAGGTGTGAAGAGAAAAAAAATGAGCAGTGGGAAAAATCATTGGTCGAAAATACAAAATTCCTGAATTAAAAGCGCACTTGCCAATCCTCCGTGGCCATTGCAGATGCATTCAGGGAAGGATGCGCGTGATGAACCACTCCAATTAAATTACTCGTCAAACTTTAATGTGACCACTTTGAAAAACGTTAAACACTTATCGGTGACAAGATTCAAAGAAACAAAGAATTTTTTTTTCCTGGAGACCCTGAAGAAGTACCATTCAATGTCACTGCTGTTACTTTCCTTTGTTGTTGTTTTCTGTAATAAAATCCTTTAAATAAATTCGCACAAGTAGGGAAGTGGAAAAGTACTGCACAAACAGCAGTCAAACAACTAGAAGAGAAGAAAATTGTGTCACATTATTCAGCACTGTTAAAAAAAAGGCTACGAGGTTTCCTTTTCCTTTCTAGGATAGTGATGAGAAAGAATAGCACTCACCATCATGTACGCACATTTAGGAAATCTTTGGGGTTGCGTTGTTGTTGTCGACTGCATGGTTGTTGTTGATGTGACGGTACCCTTTCAATTGGCCGTGCGCATCGTAGAACGGCTCCAGCGTGTACTCGAGCATATCCTGCTTGTGAGGAGTCAAGCCTTGCGTGAATTGCTCAGCAGGAATGAGGGATGGGATGTAGTAGGCAATTGCAAAAGTGATCAGCAAAAGCGGGCCTGTGATCACGAACTCGCGCACGCCCATCGGAATTTTTGTGCTGTAAAAACGCGAGAACTTTACGAGGTATGGGTTCTTCTTCGGCGGCTCCGTGTAGTTAGCCACACTGCGTTTTGGCTTCGCCGCAGTGGCGGCTTCTTCCGGTTGCGATGTAGACATCGGGACAATGTCAACACTAAAAGAAATAAAAATTAAAACCTGGCAAATCAATGGCACTACCACGAGTTGACACGAGGGGAAAAACCTCTGATTTTTTGGAAAAGATTTTGTTTTTGTAAAACGCCGCTGACAAAGTGTGCGCAACGGCTCCCAGGCAGAAGTGCTTGAAAGTTCTGTACTAAGCTGAGATGTTTGGAGTTCGATTGCAATGAAAATGAACAGGAGAATTAATAAAAGTGAAGCGGCGGAAAGAACGGAGCATTGATGCAACAACAAAAAAAAAATATTTTCACATCATTTTTGTTAAGTGAGTGCGGTAAAATAAAAAAAGTGCAGTTCAGATTAGACAACAGCACAGTGACCGCAATTAAAATAAAAGGGGTTTTAGCTCTTTGCGGTGTTGTTCCGGATAAAATCCAACCAGGCGCAAAACAGCTCACGTCACGATAATTTTGTCTTTTCTTGCTGATTGGCATGAGGTGATAGACGGCCATTTAACGCTAAAAAGTAGCGCACGCTTAGCCCAGTTTCAGCCGTCATTGCGTCCAGCTTTGTTGTCAGCCCTCAAACCTTCTTTACGCGAGTTGTACTTCATGGCTTTTTTTTTTAGGTACTTATGCGACAAATTATTGCATCGCAATTTAAAGGAAAAAGATAAGCTTAATCGAGTTGGTTAGGTCAACAATAAAGAAGAAAACATCCAGTCATCATGTTATATCAAAAACAAGATCGGTTTAAAACCGGTGCGGCTGAGTATCGCACAGATCTTCATGCATACACAGCTTCTCTTTCTCACTCAACCGAACACGCGTCGCTTTGTCTACGCACACGGCAAACGAGCTTCTCGTCACGCGCACTGTGTGGCGTGGCACACAACATTCGGGCAAACTCAGAAAGAAGCGATGGAAGCAAGGCGCTGCAGATTATTATTGAAGAATGAACTCCGTCGTGCTGCACACGTTGCCCGGTGTAATGACCGCTGGCAGATTCGATCCAGCGGCCTCGCCGGACTGCGCGCGCACGAGCTGCACGCTGACCTGCACCACCCGCTCCGAGACCTCATTCCACGTCGCCTGCGCCGTCACGACGATGACAAAAGCAGCGGGGCTGCTGCCGCTCAACGCGGGCACCGCCGTCAGCGTCAGGCCCTTCGCGTAGGCCGGACGCACCGCCACCGTGTCGCCCTCTGCCGCACCACCGGTGGCCTCTGCGGCGTCTGTGAAGAGGTACAGCACCACCTTCGCGCTGGCCGAGGCTGGCGTCCACGGTATGCACACGCGACTCGGCAGCGGCGAGGCACGCGGCAGCAGCACCTGCAGCGCGGCGCGGTCCACCGTTTGAGCAGCCGCGGCGGTCAGCACCGCCACGTCGCCGGTGTACACGTAAAGGTTCTTCGTCAAAAAGGGACCACTGTGGGCGGCTTCGGCGCCTCCCGCTGCCGCCTTCTGCGAGGCCGCGTCGCTCGCGTCGTCGTCGTCGTCCATGTCGTCGTCATCGTCCTTCGTCAGCGCCTCCCACACGCTGGTGGCGACTTCGGTGGTCTGCGCCACCACAGAGGCGCGCAGCTTGCCCGCCCCTTTGCGCACCTGTCGCCCCTTGGCCAGCCGCTGCGCCGTGAACGCCTCCGCCGTGCGGTAGCTCAGATGGCAGCCGCCAACGCAGAAGAGCTCGTCAGCGCACACGCCGTTGCCCAACACCGCCGAGTCCAGCACGCGCACGTTTTCGCTGAAAAGGCTACGCTGCTCTGGCGCCGTGATAGCAGCCGCCAGCAGCTTCGTCAGCGAGGACATCTGGCACATACCACCAGCGAGAAGCACCGCATCGACAAAGCCCTCTGTCCACGTCTCCTTGTAGCGCTCGGCGAAGCCACGCACCGCCTTGTTGAACATATCCACCAACCCCCACTCGCTGCGAATGGCGTTGTCCAGCTTGTTCTTGCTGAGCGTCTGGTTGTCCATAAGGTCCATGCCTTCGTAGAAGGCTTCCACCTCGACCGACACCGACGAGGCTTGCGGGTTCGTGTTCAGCGACACCTTCTTCTCTGCCATCAACAGCGCCAGACGACGCATCGCGCGAGCTGGGATGGCCTCCTGGATGAGCTGCGTGGCCGGGTGCTCGGTGGAACCCATGGCGGGCAGCGTCTGATTGAGCCGCATAAGAGGCGTGAAGTTGCGCACGGTGCTCGTGAAGAGGCGCCGCTGCTGCGTGATGTACTGAGCAGCCACCCGCTCCGCCAGCGCCAGATCCAGCGCATCGCCGCCGCTGCAGCCGCCCGCGTTAAAGTAGCCCTCGCTGCTCGCCCCGCAGCCCTTGGTAAAGCAGCGGTAGGGCACGTTGTGCTGCCGCGGCGGGCAGACGAGCACGCCACCACGCGAGCAGAGCAAGCTGAGGCTGAGGCTGTGCACGCCCCAGTCCACCACCAGCATGTTCTGCGTGGCGGTGCCGAGGAAGCGCGGCACGCGGCGCTCGACAGCCGCGCCGTCGTAGGCGGTCACCGCAGCCTCGTCGCTGAACATGACGGAGGTGTTCGTGACGACAGCGCCGAGGTGGGAGGCCTGCACCGCCTCCTTCAGCCACTCCACGGTGCTGCTGCGGTGGCCGTTGTGCGAGCTGTCCGCAGCATCGGGGAAGGCGTAGCGCGGCACGACCAGCGTGAGGAAAATCTTCGTTGCGTTTGGCGCTGCGTCGGAGGTCGGAGAGCCGCCACCGGTCGTCGCCAGCCCACACGCCCCATCAATGGAGTGCTCCTTGACGTAGTTGAGAAAGCGAATGAAAAGGTCCTCCGCAGAGATAAAGCGCTCCACCGCCTCGTCATTGACCTCCGCCGTGTACTCGAAGCCCAGCCGGCGCGCGCCCGTGGTGGACACTGTCATGCGGCAGTGCCCCTTGTACTTCTGCCGCACAGCAGCCTCCACCACCTGCAGAAGGTCCGACGTCGGCTCCTCGCCTTCGCCCTCCGCCTCGGTGGTGTGCTGCGCGTCGGCGATCGAGGCGGCGGCGGCGGCAAAGGTGAAGAGGTAGGGCACGACTTTCTGCGGTTGCCGCGCGTACTGGTGCAGCGCGTTGTCAGCGAAAAGAACCTCCTGCTCCATGAGACTCGCCACCACCGGCGTGTTGCGATGCCCGCTGGAGTTTGCAATGACTTTGATCGGCGGCACGTCGGTGGGGGCGGCCCCGCTGGCGGTGCTCACCGGCGCCACAGCCACGTAGCTGCTGGATGCACCGAGGGAAATGCTCACGGCGTACATTTGTACGTTTCTCGATTTATTCTGAGAATTATTTTTAATTCTAGTAAAGACATAAATAGAAGAGCATTGTGCAGTGCCAAAATTTTGAGTTTCAAATATGAACATACAATTTTGAGATGAGCGTAATAATGGAGAACCAAGTGCAAAATAAGAAAATAATTTAAAAAAAGTTATCCTTTTTTTTTTTTAAGGAGGCCTTGTAGTCTATCGATGCACAGATCACACATTATTATCAAATATTTTTTTTTTCTTTGCCATCAACGTCATGTAATGTTGACGCTTCAGTTGCATTAATGCTAGTCTCTGGAGCGGTATTTACGCCAGTTTGCTGGTATCTCAAAAATTTTCAGGTCATTATTATTATTATTCAGATTGACGGAGCATTCGCCTAACCACGTCAAAGAGGAGGCGAAAATACTAGGTTTCCATGAACCTAGTACTTCTGTGTTGGTTGCTTAACGGAGTACAGTTGTTTTTAGAGAAAGCGCAAAAGTTGTACAAAAAATATATACACGAACAGTGTTAGGAGTGCTGTTAGCGTGAACGTAGAGAGCCGTCGAACAGAACGATAGGGAGAATGCAAAATCGGTGTAGTGAATTCCCTTTGCTGCCCAGACAGCCCTTCTTAGAGAAAGAAAAGGGAGAAAGGGGAAATTCACGCAGCATCGAGGCTCTCTAGTTCTTTTGTGATGTTGTCTAAAAAGCTTGTTATCTCATCCACTTCTCGCGTGGAGAAGAGAGCTTGTTTTTGAGCTGCTGGAGGCTGCACAGGTTGTTGCTGCGATGGAGGTGGTGGTGGTGTAGGAGCCGCAGCGTTGAACGCGCTCACTGATGTGTAGACGATCTCAGGTTCCTCGTGCCGCGGGGCCGATGGCACCGTCGCGTTACCATCATCATCATCATCAGCTTCCACCGCAGCCGCACTAACAGCTGGGGGCGGGGTCGCCTTCGGCTTGACCTGCGTTTGCGCCTGCACCGTCAGCGGCTTGCTGGAGCGAATCGACTCCAGTGTGCGGCGGACGTCGTCGAGGCCAAGCTCCGCCATGGCCGCCGCGTCGTCGCTCTGCGTCGGCGACGGCGACTCGTAGCGCAGGTTTTCCTTGTACTCCTGCAGGGCCCGCTGTGTCTGCTGGTGCTGCGCCAGCTGTTGTCGCAGCAGGTGACGTGGGGTGGGCAGGCGGTGCGAGGAGCCACGCTCGGTGCTGCGCGTGGGACTGGCGGGCGCGCCCGTGTAGCCGCGGTCAATGGCGGCAATGAGATCGTAGAGTTGATCCTCCTGCTTCTTCAAGCGACGCTCCAGCGTGCCAACCACCTTGGCGTGCTGCTCCGTCAGCGACTGCGTCTGCTCCTCCACCCGCAGCCGCTGGCGCTTCTCCGCCAGCAGCACCCGCCGCAGCTGCTCCGCCTCGCTCTGCGCCGTCGCCGCGCCACCGCCGCCGCCGTCGCCCATCCACGCCTTGTCGAGTGCGTCCAAGGCTTCGATCTCGTCCTTCAGGCCTCCGCGTACATCGCGCAAGGCCGCGGCGGCGGTCTTTGGGTGCTCACTACGCACCTGCGCCTGCGCCAGCGCGTCGCGCAGCTGCCGCACTTCTTCCTTCAGCGTGGCGTTGGTCGCCTCTAGAGTCTGGATCTTGTCCACGAAGTGCGCCTCGACGCGGTGCACAATTCGCTCAATCTCCTGCGTCTTCAGGCCCGCCTCCTGCTGCCGGGCAGAGGAGGTGAGCGCTGGTGGTGTGGGGGAGAGACCGCCCTCTTGCTCCAGCAGCGCGGCAATGCTGTGGCTGAGGTCGACCAGCTCCGTCAGCATGTGGTGGACGGAGGCGCCGGGGACGCTGCTCTGCGGACTGCGGCTCACCAGCTGGCGGTGCCGACGCTCCGGTGTCGGTGTCAGCGACGGCGCGTGAGGACCGGCAGAAGGGCGGGGGTGGGAGCGCAGCTGCGAGGGGCGGGCGGGTTCTTCGCGAGGAGGCGGCCGCTCCACCACGCCACCTGGACTGCGCCATCGTCCTGCAGTGGGCGTGGAGAAGCTGTGCGGCTGTGCGTAGCCGGCTGCCCGCATGGATGGGTCACCGGTAGGGGTGGCAAAGCGTTTGCCCTTCATGACACGAGCGGTCAAGATTAATAACGAAAGAAGGAAGAGGATAGATATAGATTTAAAATGGGATCAAATGATGCTTGATGCTTTTTGCAGCTGTCCTCCAGTGAGAGTGAAAACTCTGTTTTTGCTCAAGACACTCAAGAAACAAAAAAAGAAGGATTTTATAAACGAAACCAAGCGCTACAAGTACAGAGTAAAGGAATAATAATAGAGGGCTGTTTTCTGCAACAGAAACAAATCGTGAGATTAGATCCGAAATGCAAGCAGCAGGAGAGGTGACGAATCGATCGTCAACGCAACAAGTGAATGGGAGCGCGGCGCTCTACCAATGTATTTTGTGTTTCTATCAAAGTGCCCACCAGAAATTAGAAAAGCCAAATTGAGAGAGAGAGAAAGATGCAGCGGAAAGAAGAATAGCGAGAGTAATTTTGCAAAGAAAAAAAAAGCGTTACACAATGCAGGAAGGCACAGTGCGAGAGTACTATAAAAACGACTGATTTGTGGGATCTATAAATGCTGCTGGAGACTACACTTGCACGATGCTTTTCGGTTCTCGTTTTTCCCCCATTTTCACTCTAACATCGCGCCTTCTCAACTCTAGCAGAGCTGACGGCAGAGACAGAGAAATAGATGTCCTTTATTTAGTCAACAGCTAAAACTCTGATGTTCTTAAAGTGGCTTTGATTCATTTTTGTTCTATGAAACGTAAAACTTCACTTTTATTATAAACTCAAAAGAGCTGTAAAAATATTCGCACACACACCCAGTGCTTCACAAATTCAACCACTTCGCAGCACACACACACAACTCAGAAGAATTAAAAAAAAAAAGAGACGGAAAAAAAAAGCATGCTCATAGGCATCAAATAAACAAGAAGCAAAAAGGAACCATCCCAGGAAACACTTCTCTCGCATTTGTAGTCGCGACAATCACAAAAAAAAAAAGCCGACGAGAAGTGCTCAGCACGCAACACGTCAAAGGGCGTCACTAGTCCTCCTTCTTCTCGTGCTTGTCCTTCTTGTGCTTCTTATCTTTCTTGTG
>MDUD01007497.1:0-19099 GCA_002216565.1 Crithidia mellificae | reverse complement strand
TTCTTGTCCTTCTTGTGCTTTTTCTCCTTCTTCTCTCGCTTCTCGCCCTTCTCCTTCGACTCCTTCTTCTCAGAGCGGCGACGTTTGCGTTCGCCCTCGTCGTCCGACGCCTCGCCGTCCTCGTCGGAGTCGAAGTCGTCATCGCTGTCGTCATCGCTGCCCGTCTCCGCGTCGTCGCTGTCGTCCTCGTCCTCCTCCTCGTCCTCCTCCTCTTCCGCTTCATCATCGCCGTCCTCCATGCCGATGCGCACGACCTTCACCTTCTTCGCAAGGTACGCCAACAGCCCGGCCTTCTCCTCCTTCGCCAACGACGAGAAGACAAACTTCTCCTCGCCTTTTGCGCCGTTGACGTAGACCGTCAGCTGGAAGGTGGCCTGCCCGCTCTCCGACTCGTTCATCTCCACTCGTGCCACGTCAGAGAAGAGGATGCGCGTGGCGGGGCGGTGCAGGAAGAGGAAGCCCGTCTTCACCACGTACAGCAGACCCTCGCCGGCGTGGAAGAGGCACCGCATCGCCGATTGCTCGTGCGCCGTGAGCACCGTCGTGTACTCCTTGTTCAGCCCGCCGTAGGCCGGCACCTTCGCGATGGCCTTGAAAGCGCGCACAAGAATTTCACTCACGCGGCCGCTCATCATCGGCACCAGCGCCGGGCTCTCCCCCTCCGCCAGCTTCTCCGGCAGCTGCAGCACCTTGTTGATCTCCTCCTGCGTCTTCAACTCACACCGCCACGGGTGCTCGTCATCGAGCGCCAGGCCAGCCGGGCACGAGATGACGACGTGGTTGTACGTCGTCGTGCGCACCTTCAGCGGGTTCTTGAGAATAAGCACGACGTACTGCGGGCCGTTGCTAAAGTCCTGCTTTTCCGCCGCGGAAAAGTACGTGGGCACGTCGCAGAGAAAGAGGTTGTTAATGTCGGAGAGCGGGAAGGACACGAGGCCACTTGAGGGCCCCTTCTTCTTTGCCTCCAGCACCACATTGTAATTGGAGATCACCATCTTATACTTGCCCGGTGGGTACGAGAGGAGGACGTCGTCGAAGGTCGCAACGACAGTCTCGTCGGCGTGCTTCGCCTGACCGCTGCCCATTGCAGCGAGGGCCAGCAGCTTGCCGCCCTGCGAGCCGCTGCCGTGTGTCTGCAAAAACTGCTCTTGGTAAGCAAGCATGCTGTTCTGAATATCTTGCAGAATGACTTTGCCCGCCTCCTCGGTTTGGTCGTAGCCCACGCACACGTTCGGCACGGCAAAGCGAATCGACGTCAGCTCCAAATCTCCCGCCGTGCCGGCCGCCGCAGTCGCGGTGGGCCGCATCGCAAGACTCACGTCATTCTTCGTCGTGCCGGATGCACTGGCGATGGCGGAGACGGGAATGCGCAGGATGGGCTGCGGCACGTAAGTGGCGTTGTCCTTTGCCTTGCCCTTCGGCAGCGCCAGCAGCTCCACGACCGCGTCACTCTTCGCACCCTCGTTGCCGTCCTCAGACTTCACCTCCGACTTGGCAGCCGTCAGCTTCAGCTGGCCCCAATTCTCCAGAGGAATGGACATGACCGTGCCTAAGGAAGTATTTCTGTTGTTACGATGTTTTCTTTTTCGCTTTATTTCTTATGAGAACGTGCGCTTTAGGAGAGGCGTTAAGAAACACACAGTCAAGGAGGCAAGTAAAAAAAAATTTAGAATTTATGAAACTAATAAGGAAAAAGTAGGCTCTGTGCAAAAACAAAACAGGTGTTGTATAATAGGGTTCTATGGTACTGGTTGCTGCGAGAGATACCCAATAGCGGCGGCCAGAAACAAAGTAGCTTAAGAGACGTCTCTTGACTCTTAAAAAAAAAAAAACGGCAGTTTTTACTGCTTAAGCCTACAAATCTTCAAGAGAAGAGTGCCTGTGTCGAATCTCAAAGCGAGTGAGAGCTGTTCCTGCGTCAGTACATCGGTTTTGTAGGCGATGTGAAGAACAAAAAAGGAATCGTGAAACACAACATTGATTCAAAGCAGTCGGGAAGAGCAAGCACAGTGAATATTATTAAATTGCCATTACGGAACTTAAGTATTAGCTAACCTTTCAGAAACGTAGCAGTTTATTATATAGTCAGAGAGATCTCGCACGTTTTAATTAATGGCAAAGCACGTTTTAGCAATCAACAAATGTGAGGAACTGTACTCGACTGATACTCAGATACAGATGCTTGTAGGACCGTCTTTATAAACAAGTGTAGGATTGGCTATTTTTCAATTTTCTGCCACAGGCGGCACCACAAACCTTTTTCGATTTGTAGATTTTGATTGAGTTCGCTTTTTTGTTGTTGTTGTAATCGCAGAGCGGCATAAAAAAAAGGAGGAAGCAATACAATGGTACACAAATAAGAGAAAGAATTGGCGAAATGTATAACAAAACAAAACAAAAAAGACAGAGTTGCGTGCAGCAGAACGGCTGCAGATATATAAATGTAAAAAAAAAAGAGGCTTCTCAAATGGAAACGCTAAGAATATAAAAGGAGGAAACGCATGCAGCATAAAAGATGACTGAGCCTAACATCAAGAAGAGAAAAAAGGGTCAAAATCTGTAAGAAAAGTGCGGCAAGGACGACCGCTTGCACACCTTGTCTTTTACTTCTCAACAACAACAGCGAAATATATTAAAAGTGACAAGGCACCGCATTTTATTGCATGAAGTGCAGCACAGCGAGAACAATTGTAAAAAGGATCAGCACCGCTGCCGCTGCCATTGTTTTGCGTGTTGACATGGTGCTCATCTGAAGCAGCGGCGGAGGCTGCAGTACGAGGTACAGCAGCGAGCCGGACACGTCGTGCGTAGTGCCGGGTGCCAAGCCAGTCACCTGCGCGGTGGCCAGCTGCACCGCCGGGTCCTGCGTGCCCCACCCCTGCACGGCGGACACGTAGACGTCCTTGCCGCTGCGGGCGCTAGAGTAAGGTGGAAAGAGGCTGCGCAGGAAGCTGCCAAAGCGCTGCACCACGTTCGGTAGCATGTACCGCACGTAGTTCTCGTTTACGAGGGCGAGGAGGTCGAAGAGGTGACGACGCACCTCCGCCGCGTCAGCGACCACGCTGCGGTCCTCCACGTCCAGGCGGTAGGACCGGGCCCCGCGCACGCTGCGGCTCGACAGCTGCGGATCAAAGGCAAGCCGGAACGCCTCCAGGTCTGCCATCCACCGCAGCTTCACCTCCTTCCACAAGTCGCTGTTGTCCGCCGGCAGCGTCGATGTGCCTTTTGCAGGGCCTTGCGGAGATGAAGTCGCAGACCCACCAGCAACAGTGCCAGCAGCAGCAGCCGTCGCGTCTGACGCTTCTTCGTCTTCGTCATCATCTCCATCCTCCTCCTCCGCGGCTTCAGCGTCTTCGTCTTGGTTGGTCGCGGCAGCGGTGGTCTTGCTGTTGCCGCTGCTGCTGCTGTTGTTGGTGGCTGACGGCGGCGGTGGCAGCACGATGACGCCGTCGGCAATTTGCGGCTTGGGCGCCCTCGAGGGCGGTGCACCCCTCTCACGCCCCTCAACCCTCTCATCACCCTCGTCTTCGTCTTCGCTCGCCTCCACGTCTGCGTCCACGCCGTCCTCGTCGTCGCCCTCCGCCGCATCACCTTGCGCTTCCGCAGCTTTCGTCGTGTCCTCCTCCAGCGTGGGAATTGTCTCAAAGCAGAGGAGGCCGCGGAAGAGCGGGAGGTGGTGCCAGCGCATGGCGCCAGGTCGCGTGCTTAAATCCACCAGGCCGCGCTCTGCCTCCACCTCTGCGGCGACGACGCTGAAGGTGCTCCGAATCTCCGCCTGCTCCTCGGGCGTAAAGAAGGTCAACACGTGCTCTCGCCACGCCGAGTCGTGGTGGTGCCAAAACCGCAGCTCCTCGACAGAGTTGCGCAAATAGGTGGCGGCGTCCGGCACGGCGGCGTTGCCCTGCAGTGGCAGGGTCGTGGGGGCCACTACCAAATCTTTGAAGATCTGCCACAGCACGGTGGTGTTGTCGGTGCGTCCGCGATTGCGGGTGCGCAGCAGGGCCACCTCGGATTGCCGGTACCGCACCACTGCCTCGGCCACCTGCAGTGCGGCGGCGCGGCGCTGCGCCTGATTGGACAGGAGAGGTTCGTCGTGCACGAGGCTGGCGACGAAGCGGCGCAGCAGCGCCATGCGCGCCATCGCGTCCCCAGAAAAAGCTTTTTTCTCCGCCGCCTTCCGGCTGTTTGTGAGGGTGCGCAGTGCCTGGGGCGGCTGCAGCCAGTACGAACCGCGCTCCTCGCCAGAGACGACTTGGCGGTAGCGATCGGCGAGAAAGACGCTGGTGAAAGTCGCAAAGACGCGCTCCGTCAACTCCAGCGTGTCGATCAGCTCCTTCGTGAGGCTCAGACACTTGTGGCGGTCTTCGTCCTCCGCCCCTGACACCCACTCTGTCAGATGGAAGTTGTCGCCCAACTCCTCGCTGTAGACCACCCACCGCGCCTCCAGCGAGTTCGTCGCGTGCGCCGAGGAGGACGAAGACGCGGTCGGCTGCAGCGCTGCCGCGTCGGAGTCGGCCGCGATGGAAAGACGCGTGAAGAACGCCCACGCCGCCTTGCCACGGCGCACCCACCGCTGCACGTCATCTTGCAGCTTCGACAGCGACATCTTCTTTTTGCGCTGGTGGATGGCGGCGGCAGCTGCGGCGGCAGCGGCCCTGGCCTTCCCCGCCACCTTCTTTTGACACTGCCCAGCCAAGGAGCACGTCTCACTGTCTGACAGCGTATCTGAATCGTCCGTGTCGCTGCCGCCCTTGTTGTGCTTCCCGGCGGCGGCGGATGCCAAGTGCACACCGGTGGCGGCGGCCGTCTTCGATGTGCTGAACTCCGACGACATGGACGGCGGCGGAGGGGGCGGAATGGTGCCGCTCTGCAGGGCCCGCGCCACCCGCGACGCGCGCTGCCCGCGCAGCGTCGTCATCTTTGCCTGAATCGCCACGTAGCGCTCCATCAGCTCCACCGCCGTTGCCTCCAGCTGCCGCGTGTAGCCGTGGCTGAGCTCTGCCAGCCGCTTCCGCCCCCGGTTGTACCGCCAGAGCGTCTCCTGGTTGTCGTACGACTCCAGCGCGGCGGTGGCGGCGGCGAGGGCGTCGACGTCTCGGAGCAACTTCTCCGCGGACTGCGTGGCGTATCGGCCATCTGTCACAACCGTCGCCCGGGCAAAGTAGCGGCTGAGGACGAAGAGCATGACGAGCACGAGGAACACCGCGACGTGGCGGTACACCTTCATGAAGATGGCCGTCATGCGGCTGCGCTGCTCTTCCTCCGGCGAGGACGGGGCAGGGGTGAGAAGCTTGGCGGGGATGCGGGGGCGTGAGATGGAGGACGGGGTGGCGC
The DNA here is from genome assembly GCA_002216565.1 of Crithidia mellificae. Taxonomy (NCBI): domain Eukaryota; phylum Euglenozoa; class Kinetoplastea; order Trypanosomatida; family Trypanosomatidae; genus Crithidia; species Crithidia mellificae. The sequence continues at coordinate 13,765 of MDUD01007497.1, read as the reverse complement.
GGCGTCCGCTGAACGACAGCGGGGCGACGGTGCGCGATGGCTCCGACTCCGGCCGCCGCGGGACCACCACGCGGGACATGTTGAGGCTGTCCTCCTTCAGCGCCTCCGTCTCCGAGGAGCTCACCTCGTCCTTCTCCGTCGCCTTCTCCGTGGCCTTGTCCGGTCGCTTCGCCGTGCTGGAGGAGCGCTTGTCCATGTCGTCGCGGCCCTCCTTCTCCTTCGCCTTTTCCGCCGTGCGGTACTGCTCCAGGTAGTGCTTCACCATCTCCTCCGTCCCCAGCAAGTCTTGGAAGCCGTAGAAAAAGTACTTGCGCGACGCCGACCCGCGCTTGCGCTGACTTGAGTTGTTGGTGTCCTGCAGTCGGATGGCCTCGTTGTGTTGCAGCACCACAGTCAGCACGCTGGTGGGGAGGCCCTTCACCTGCTGTGTCTCCAGCCGAATGCGCTTCACGTTCCCCCAGTCTAGCTCAATACGAAAAAGAGAGGAAGTGAAGTAGAACTCCTTCTCGTTGACGACCAGGTTTCCGCGGTAGTTCTGGCACTGGCAAGAAAAAGTGGACATTGCTGTAAGAGTCCAAGAAACGAAACGATTAAAATGCAAAAGAGGAGAGAAGACTGCGCCTTGGGTTTTGAAAATGAGATTGAATAATTGTAAACAGAAACACGATGTTTTGGCGCGTGGGGGAGAACCAAGTGAGCGCTAGCGCGTGCACAAGCCGCTTGATAGTAACGAAATTGAGGGTATGTTTACGTAAAAGCAGAATGATTTGTAAACGTTTTTATTGAGTAAAGTTTTTTGTGTGTATTGATCGAAAACTCATTAACAGAAGAGATAAACTTAAAGTCAATCTTCTTTGCAGAATATTTTTCTCTCGTACGGTGGTCTTTCGTTTTGGTTGCCTGTGGTGCAAATCCGTTTTACACGTGTGAGATCTGCAAAGCGTGCTGCAAAATGCGTTTGATTGTTATTGAAACACTGCGGCAGCCTCTTTTAATGTGAGTCTTTTACGGCTTTTCGACCTCTTACTGTATAAAAGAGGTGAGCGTTATGGCCGGCAAAGACAAGCGGTACTTAGGCCGTTTTTGAACTTAACAACAGAAAAAAACACGTTAATAGAGAAAAAAAAAGGAGAGATTGCAGAAAAGTATCAAAGCAATGAAAAAGAATTTTATTGACGTCTCATTGGCAGTCGTGTACGCCCAGCTGCAGAGATCCGGCACAGAAAAAAAAGTATTGGTTGCCTTGCAAGGCTTGCAACTTGTCTCGCCGCTGTATCGCTCGAAACCACAAACAAAGAAAGGCAGTTCACGCCTCATAACACCGCCGCTAAAAAAAAGTTTAGCCAAGCCAAAGTCAGATTTCAAGGAATCAACGCAAAAGGTGTTTGCTAAAGAGAGAGCTTAAATAATCTGCACCTCAATAAAATATGATCCAGCTCTTGGACAAAAGTATCATTTGTTTTGGCGATTTCAATGCGTCATGGTAACAGGAAAAGAAAGAAAAAGAAGAGTGCGACCTTTGAGCACAAAATACAGAAATTGTAGACGAGAACTAGAACAAGCAAGGACCTGAAAGGCAATGTCTGAAAAAATTGTGTGTGAATAGTATGCGAGCTTTTGGCGATAAAAGTGATTCTATTGGCCTTGGCGTAGCAAGGCCCTATTTTTTTATCAGCCACTCCACGCATCACACAACTACAGCTCTGCCAACCTATTACCTCTAAATTTCCGCACTTCAGCTCCTTTCGTTCACTGTCACAATACTTTTTTTCTTTTTTCGCTGGGGACAACAAAGAAAAGAAAAGGTGAGACAAAACATAAATACATGGCTTTTTCACTTCTTTTTCGTACAGAGGGAAAACGAAAACAAAAAACTAGAAAATATAATTATACTGGTAGCGTGCAGGTTCAGTGAACCTTGAAGCACCTAAAAGTACATGCCAACGCCACGTAAGAGCCTTGGTCACCGCAAATCGCGTGTCGCGTCCGGCCAGCTGGAAGTTGTCGCAGGAGAAAGAGCAAAGAAAAAAAAGAAACGGAAAGCATTTAGCCAACATCTAAAAAAAATGTACTAATAGCTTTTATCTTGTCGATTTAAAAGTGCTCTTATTTTCTTTCCCATTCTCTTATTCTCAATTACTGAGAAAGTACCTGCGTCCAGAAATAGCGTATCGTAAAACGGAAGGAAGAACAACGACCCAGAAGAGAGAGTGAGAGCAAGGCCACTCTCAAACATGCACAACGCACCCATTCACACAGATGATTCCAACAAAAAGAGGGAAAGAAAAGAAAAGCGACAAGGTTTCTACTGGGCGAAAAGATCAAAAAGAAAAAGGAACAACAGAGGAGTACCCACAACGCTTCCTCTGCGATTTTTTCTGACCTTTTTTTTCTTTTTGGTATTTCTACTCGTTTGTTGTCGTACTTATTTTTTTTTTCGGTTTTAACCGCACTTGAAGAGCAGCACGGCAACCTGACCCAGGTAGAAGTACAGGAAGCAATGCGTGTCGTGTGTCACGAAGCTGCCGAAGTTGCGACCGACGATGCAGTGCCAGGTGGGCTGGTACTTTTTGTCGAACTCCTTCTTGATGTAAGCGGCGATATCCTTCTCAATGTTGAACTTCTCCATCGCCTGCAGGGTCACCTCAATCGCGTCCGCCTGCATGTCCTCCGGCATGTCGGCGTTCTTGACGGTGGCCTTGTGGTCGTTGTTGTACATTGTCGAAGTGGGTGTAGTAATAGATACGGGGGAAAAGAATAGGAAAGGTAGGTGTGGAAGGCGGAAGCTTGTAAGCTTATAATATGCGAAAGACTATGTCACGGAAAAGAAGCCGTAAATTTTCAGATCTACAAAAAAAAAAGGTGATAAAATCGATGGTGAGCGGACAGAATTCATCAAAAAGAGAAGAGCAGTGCAGAAAGAAAATAAAAGAGGTGAAGATGTAGCAGTGGCAGAGTGTCATTTGAGGTACAGCAAATACAGCAGCCGCGTTGTGCATGCGTGCTTTCCAACCTTTTTTTTTTCCTTCTGAAGACGGGTAACAAAAGCAGATACAAGCTTGAACTCGTCAAAAGAGCAATTCAGTTTTTTTTTTCTCCTTCACCGCTTAATGCGCAAACAAAAGTAGAAAAAAAATCATCAGATATTATTTCTTGAAGAGGTTCTTTTTTCCAATTTGCACACATAAGAAGGCATGAAAAGAAAACTATAACACGAAGCGGTGTTCAAGTTCGACGAGCTTCTCCAGATACAAGGAACGTAAACGACAAAACGAGCAGAAGGAAAAAAAGGCTTCTAGCTCTTAAATTTACCGAAGTGACTTTCTTGCAAACAACGAGACACAACGGACCGCAATCAAACGTTGGCTCAGTCAGGTACTCGTACGTTCCAGATCTATGCGATCACTTTTCTATTTCTAGATGCAATGACAGTGGCGTGTGCTTTCAGATCTCCTGACAGACGCTGATGCTGCCACAGTAGGAAAGATTGAGAAGTTTGCAGCGGCAACCCTGCTTCTGCTACTTTCTTTAACTGTTCAACACGAATTAAACTCGCTTCACTGAAACAAAGCCCGATTAATCTGCGGACGCTTTGAAGCCGCGTCTTTCGGCGTATTGTAAGTGTCACCTGTGGCATCATCAGGGCTGTCTTCCACGCTGTGTTGCTGAGTGGCAAAAGGCGAGCGGGTCGGCGGCACCGCGTGCTCGCCGCCGCCCTTGTTGACGCCGTCTTTGCTGCGCGTCTGCGTGCTGCCGCTGCGCTGAGCCAGAACCATATCGAAGAGCTGCTGCGCGTTGTTTGGGTGCGGCGCCTCTCCCAAGAGAGAGCGAAACGGTGAGTTGCCACCGTGCTGAGTTGCGTGTGCGTCTCGCTCCGCATCGATAACGGTGGTGGTGGTGGTGGTGGTAGCCGCAGTGGTGTCCACAAACGCGCTTTCCCCCTCTGCAGGTGTCGCGGCCTCGGCCGCCCGGCTCTCAGCGCCTTCCTCCACCGCAGCGTCATGCGACGAGGTCAAGGGAAAGGTGGAGGTGCGATTGTCTGGTCCTTTAACCAGCGGCGGTGTGCCTGTGGCGCGCTGCGACGGCGAGGGCGGTGGTGGCTGCAGAGGCTGCCTCCACTGCTGCTGCAGCTGCTGCAGAGCGAGTTGCTTTTGCCGTATCGCCGCCGCCGCATCCAGCAGCTCGGCGAGGGAGAGAGTACTGAGGTCACGCCCGCCCTCCGGCGACGTCGCTGCTCGGCTGTCCGCTTGCGCCTCGCGTGCTGCGTCAGGGCTCCACGGGCTGCCACCGCCCTCCCCGCCCCCGCCGTCGCCAACGCCGCTGCCGGGCGAGCGGGCACGGCGCGGCGCAGACGAGCCGCGACTGCCGCTGGAGGGCAGATGCGTGGAGGCCTCGCGCAGCTGCTGCTGCTGGGGTGGGGGCAGGTGAGCCACGTAGTGCTCCGCCACCTCCTGCAGCCCAGGTGCAGTCAGCGCGCCGTACAGCTCAAAGTACGCTCGCTCCTCCTCCGTGGCGGCGGCGGTGGCGGGCGGGGCGGTGCCAACTCGCTCGTCAGGCGACGTCCTCGGCGTGGCACGGCGTGCATCAGACTTGAAGGGAGCCGGGGTGTACGCCAGTGGGTCCTTGTTCTCCTGCTCCGCCAGACGCTTGCGCACCGCCGCCTCGCGCAGCACCTCGCTCCGCAGCTTCGGCCGCTGCCCAGCCGGCCCGCTGCTGCTGTGAAACTCCACCGCAAGTGCACCGGCACGCGCCGCCTGCTGCCGCAGCTGCTTCTCACGTCGCGCCACCGCTTTTTCGCGGGCCGCAAGTCGGGCCATCGCGGCCGCCTCGCGTGCGACGGCCTCGCGCGACTGGATGGCGGTGACGCCGTAGGCAACTTCCTTCTGCCGCTTCTCAAGGCGCCGTCGCTGACGAGCCAGGCTCTCCTCCAGCTGCCCCTTCTCCTGGCGCAGTCGCGTAATTTCGCGCAGCTGATCGGCGACGAGGCTGCGGTCCTGCGTTAGCTGCTCGCGCAGCGCCTCTGTTTGGCTGCGGAACTCGCGGCAGCGCTCGTGGCTCGCCAGCACCGCCGCCTGCAGCTCCGCCGCCTCACGGCACAGGGCTTCGTAGGCGGCCCTCTCCTCCGCTGACAGGCCGGACGGTGTAAAGAAGCCATCGTCGCCGTCCTGCGTCGGTGCTGCGACGGCCGCAGTGGAGGACTGCAGCGAGGCCGACGTGGTGGAGAGCACAGAGGAGGTGCGCGTGGTGGCAGGCGTGGCGGAGGCGGAGCGGCTGGGGCGGAGAGCAGCCAGCGCAGCCTGAAAGCGGCCGGATCGCGCTTCCTTCTCATTTAGCAGACTCACCGCCTCTGGCTTCATGCCACCACCGCCCTCTTGCGTGCGTTGTGTGTCCGTTTCCACAGCATCGACGTGCACCACCACGCGTGACCGCAGCTCGGGTGCCACGGCACTTGCTGCGCTACCCAGCCCACGTGGTGGGGCCACCGGTGGTGTCACGACTGCGTGCGGCTCCAGCACGGGGTGCAGCGGCGGTGCCCCCGCAGGCAGCGGCCGCCGCGACGTTGACGGCGGCGGTGGCGAGAACGCGGCCGGCTCTGCCAGGAGCAGCTGCTCTAACGCCGATGTCAACACCTCCTCACAGCTGGACACCAACAGCTTGGTGTCCACCGTCTCGAGAGAAGGGACGACTTGGTGGAGAAGACAGGCGTAGGCGAGCGACGCCACCCACCTCTCACTACGACTGCATGCGTCGGCCATCTGCGGCGCAGTGCGCAGCACCTCAGTTCTCACACACGCCTCCAGATCGGTGAGCTGTGCAGAGGTGCCGAGGCGGTCCATCGCGCTTCCGGTCTCCTCGCCAGGCCGACGCGCCGCTCCCATCAGCCGCGCGGCCACCTCGCTTGTCTCCTCCAGTGTGGCGACCACCATCCGCAGCAGCTCCAGCAGCACCGCCGGGGTGGCTGCCAAGACACTGCGCGAGAGCGGACTGGGGTGCAGTTGAAGCGACCACCGCGTGGCGGGTCGGAAAAGTTCCATCGACGCAAGTCCCTGCAAATCCTCCACCGAGGTGCTCGTCAAATTGATTTCGCAGAGAGAGCTGTCGCGTGGGGTTGGCGCAGTGCAGCCTTCCCCGTCCACTGCGCCGTTCCCTGGTGAGAGAAGAAAGCTGTTTACCGCCGCAACTCCCTCGTTGTGCGCGAGATCCAGCAGCGCGAGCGACTCGCTGGGGCCGCAATGGCGGGACGGGAGTGCGAGCGCTGCGGTGAGAGTTCCAAAATGATCCTGCATCTCGTCGCTCTCGCGAAGGCTGACCGCAAAGGCGTTGTGGGAGAGGTGCAGCTCACGCAAACGGGGAAAGCGCTCGGCAGGGAAGAAGAGCGAAACGGCGAATGGGCAGGCATGGCGCAGAGCTCGTACCGTGAGCTCCTCGCTGCTCACCGTGTTGGAGGTGGTGCCTTTCGGCGCACCCGACACGGCAGTTGTAGGATCGGCGCAGGCGCAGCTGCACTCAAGGAAGCTGTGGAGGTGGTTGTACGCCACGTCCAGCACTTCTAGCGTCGGTGGGAGCGCACAAATCCACGACGCCACGCCGTCACAGCAGCCGTCGCTGCAGATGTTGCTGCTGCCACTGCTGCTACTGCTTCCGTTGCTATTGCCGAGCACGCTGTGGTTAACGCGGTAGTACGGGGTGCTGGAGCGTCCAAGCTGGTTGTGCGAAAGACGCAGCTCCACTAAGTTAATAAAAACGCTATTCAGACCGTCCACGTGATAGATTTGATTGTGGTCTGCAAGGAGCACCGAAACAGCGCTGGCCACCGTCGCCTCCTCTTCGTTCGTCTCCGCCGCGGTGAAGCAGAGTCGCGAGATGCCGCGGTCACGCAGATCAATGTCCATTATTACTATAGTAAAGGTAAACAGAATTTAAAAAAAAAAGCAATTGTATGGTTAGCTAGTGTGATTGTCTATTCTATGTTAACGAAATGTAATAATGCCTGTTCGCCGAAGTTTGCAGCGCGTTCGGTATTCTATAAATGTTGTGAAAAATGGAAGGCTTGGTTGCAAATGCTTTGCGCGCACTGTCACATTGGAAATTGTCAGGCGTTCCTCGTTGGATCTCAAGGCAGAGAGCCTTTACAATCAGTGCCTATGGCGCGCTGACAGCTCACCGGGAAAAAAAGGTAGTGGCCTGCTAATTGAAGGCGCGCAACGACAGCTTTCACACAAAATATATTTATAAATGAGAACTGTACCACCCAAAGTAAGATGAAATAAAATTAAGAAGAAGAAAGGTAAAGTAATAGCATATTTGTCTAAATTTTTTCAATATGCTTTGTGGAAAACAGTAACCTAGCAACCGTGTTCTAAAGCTTTGTTGCTCTGCGTGCCTTCTTTTCGTCTTAATGTTCGAGGAGAATGGTGCCATTGACAACACTAACGCAATACCAGCTAAGTGCAGATTGGCAATTCTATTGCTGACTTGCCTTTAACGTTTAAGCGTTTAATTTTGCGGTGTTGCAAAAGTTAAATTCCAAGCGCCCAGGTTTGAATCTCGAGTGTAGTTTGCAAATTTTCTTTTTCAGGCAGTTATCCTTGCCTGTACAATACATAATGGAAAGTAAAGTAGTAGTCACAGCAGCCCTCACATAAGGGGCATTTTTTACTTTGGAAAAAAAGTGCCTCAGCACAAGCAATAAGGGCACGAACAATGAAAAAAAGTCTAGAATGGATGGTGGGAACGAAGAGAAAGTGGAAAGTGTTGGAGGCAATCAGCCCGGCACTCATTCCTACCATTACTGGCGAAAAGTGAAATGGCGTATTTATCCTCACCACAACTCATGGTCGAGAAAAAATTCGATGAGTGAACTGACTACTTTCCTTTTACCTAGTGTTTCAGGTAGAATTTAGCTGCACCAACACCGCTCGAAAGGGGTCGAAGAACCAAAAAAAAAGAGAGAACGATGAAGACACGCAAGTCGGCACCTCTAGTCAATGAATAAAAAGCAAAAAGAGGGAAAAAAAGCGAAGCGATAGGGGAAGAAGCAACAAATGAGGAACACAATGAAAAAGAAAAGACACAATTGCTCGACCTGCTGTGCGCGCAAACAAACACGGAGAAAAAGACTGCCAACAACGCAGCATTTCGCCTCTACTCACGATGTGAAAAGATAAAAAGGAAAAGGAGAAGATGATGGGAGATGAAGGAGTACAGTGAATCGAGTGAAAAAAAAACCGGAAAATGAAAACAAAAGTGGTTATTTTGCGATCGTCCTCTATTAGAACTCAAAGTAGTTCTCACGAGCAGAGGCGACCTCGCCGGTGTGAGAACCGCGAGGGTTGCGTGGCACCGGGCTTTCGCGGTTCAGCACACTGGATGGGTGGGCAGAGCCGTGGCCGTGGTCGGTGTTCGCCTCGTCGTCCGAGGCCACCAGCACGTACGACTCCTCGCTGCTGCTCTCGTGGAAGATGCGCACGTTCTCAGAGCCGTGCACGATGCTGCCGCCGTGGTGACTGTTCGACCCGACGCTGCGCAGCGAGCGCTGTGTCTGCATGTCGATGGTGAGGCGGTCCGCCGCCGCGCTGTGCGGGTCTGCAAGGCGCTGCGGCTGGCCTTTCTTCTGTAGGGTGGCAGAGTCCAAGAACTGGTCCGGCCAGGCGTGGTGGCCGTGCGGATCCTGATGACGGCTGCTGTGCCGCGACGACGGGCGGGAATTGGCTGGACGGTTGCTGTGACGAGAGGTGGGGCGTGACGTGAACTGCTGTGGCTGCTGCTGTGGCTGCTGCGTCTGTTGCTGGGGCTCTTGGTAACCCGTACCGTACCCGCTGGAGCTGCCGTTGCCGCCGCCGTCGCGTCGGTGATGGCGCCGCGGTTCGTTGTTCTGCCGCAGTGCAGCGTGGCGACTGGCCAAGTCGTTTAGATTCTGCTCCATCGCCCGCGTGTCGCCGTGGCGGCGGGCACGACGCGGCTGCGCGGCACCGCTGTCGTGGTAGTACGTCGGGTGGCTGTTGTACGTCTCCTGCTGCGGGGCCACGTCGAAAGGCCGCGAGTCTTCCGCGGCCACCGCGGCGCTGGCGGCCTCAAAGGCGTCTGCAGCGTGCACGGCAGACACAACGTTACTGCGCGGGTGCCGCTGGTGCCGCCGCGCCGCACCACGGGCTGGACGGGCGTCGACAACTTCTTCGTACGCGCGTGGGTCGCGGTGGCGGGCGGAGGAGGTGACGGAGGCCGTCTCCGCCGTGGCCGCATCCCGCGTCTCGGCCTGCGGTGGCCGGTTGCTAATCGTGACGGGGTGCGAGGCGTAGTCCTGATCCGCAGAGGCGCGGCGGCTGCTCACGGACTCGCGGGGGCCGAAGGTGTTCAGCGCCCCCCGCACCTCCGTCTCCAGGGCGGCAATGGACTGCCACTCCGTTGGGTTGTACATGGCGCGCAGCTTCTGCTGACTCCACGGCGCAGCCGCCGGTGACTGCGAGCGGGGCGACCCCATCCCATTCAGTCCTTGGGACATGGAATTGGTGCGGCTGAAGACGAGGCCTTCCGCCGGGTCCGCGTCAGCGGCGTTGCGGCTGCCAAAGTTGCCGCTGTCGCGTGCTGCCGCCGATGGCGTGGTGGCCTCCTCCTGATAGGCTGGGGACGAGAGCATCAGCAGGGGAGCTGCGCTGCCGCCGGCGCCGCCCGCCATGTTGTACGCAGAGCCGGTGATCATCAGCGGCATCTCCGGCCGTACCGCCATCGGCCCGCGGTGGGCACGGGTGCGGTAGGCAAGCAGCGCCGTCTGCACCTTCGGCTTCGTCAACTGCCGCAGTGCGAAGTGCGACACCGCGGGCGAAAAGACGTGCGTGCCGTCAAAGATGTGCGGCAGACTGACAGTGCGGAAGAAGGGGTGCGAGACGAGGCGCAGCGCGGGGCTGTGCACGGAGCAGGCGTCGTGCGTGAAGACGGCGTCCAGAATAGCATCGAAGAAGTCGCGCACCTGGAACACCCACGGCATGTCCTCCAGCACGTTCTCCGCCGCCCCCTCACCACCCTCGCCGTCCTCGGTCTGGAAGGCGATGCTGGAAGTCTCGCTCGTTTCGCGGGCGGACTGCAGGTAGGCGGCTGCGAGGGAGACGCCGATGGTGCGACCCTGCGCTCCGGCCTGCGGGGGCACCGCCCGCACCACCCGACGCGCGCGCCGCGCCGCGGTGGTGCCAAAGTACTCCACCTCCTCCGCTTTCGTCGAAATCCAGCTGTCGAGGGCGCGGCTGACGCTCTTCAACACGCGCTGATGCACGTAGCGGCGGACCCGCAGCCCCACCGTGTCCGCCGCCGTCCCGGCCACCCCGGCGCTGGTGTCGGAGACCACCTCCTGCCACACATCGAGGATGTCCACCGGGGAAAAGAACTTGGTCAGCGTCGGCGTTGGCGTCGGCACCGGCGGCGATTTCTTCGGCGTGACCAGAGCGCTGCCGTCGCCGGAGAAGAGCTCGAAGCACAGGGTGAGGTAGGTCCACCAGTCGTCGTGCATCGTCCACGCCCGCTCTTCCTTGCCGATCGACTCGCTCAGCATCTGCTCCAGCACATAGAGCGGGGGGAGGTACTCGAGCACGCCGCACTGTTGCCGCTCGTAGCCCCACGCCAGCGTGTTCACGCCAAGGTCGGGCACGAAGAGCTGGATGTTGCTCGAGCTTACCTTCGGCGGCGCCGGCTTCTGCGCCTTCGTCTTGTCAGGCGTGTCCACCACACTCTCCGGCTCCTCTGCGCCTTCGCCGTCCTTCGCGGCGTTCTCGATGCGGACGAGGACGCGCTGCGGAGGGCACGGACCGAGCAGCATGCCCTTGCCGTGCAGCGACGCAATGAGGAGCAGCAACTGCGCCGCCAGGACGTGGGCGATCTGCAGCTTCACCTCCTCTCGCATCCCACGCGCGACGTCGTCAGGGCGGAGGATGGCGTGCGTGAAGTCCTTCAACGACATCACGGTGGTGGACTGCGTCATGCTCTTCAGCTTCGCGTTGTACTCGATGGCGTCGCGCTCGGCCGACCCGCTGACAGACTGCTCCAGCGCCAGGGCCGAGATCCACGGCTCCTGGAAGATGTAGTAGCGCTGCTCATCCACAAGAACGCCGTAGACACGGGAGTGAAAGGGCAGGCGAGTGGCGTACTCCATCATGATGGCCGCCTCCACGTCTTGCTGGAGCAGGTGCTCCTGCTTCGCCTTCACAGTCTGCCCACCCGCCTCGTTCCACTCCGCGTCCGCCGCGGCATCCCAGGTCGGGGCCATGCGGCCCCGGTTGCGCGGCATTACCCGCACATCGAACACCTCTGACGTCTTCTGACTGACGGCGCGGCGAATAACGCCGTAGGGCGTGAGGCCGACCACCGTGTCTGTGGTTGCCACGTTGGCGTTCTCGTCATCGACCCCGTCCACAGCCTTCTTCGCCGTGGGAAGGGTGCTGGTGAAGATGGAGCTGCGCCGCTGCTGCCGGCCTGTCGCGCCGCTCTGCTCGCTGCGCGCGCCGTCCTCGGCATCCTCGACGCCGTCGCCGTCACCGTCGACGATGACGAAATCTTCCAGCGTGAGCGGCTCGCGCGGCTCCGGCTCCGTCCTCTGAATTGCCTCCGGTGGGGCCGCGAGGGTAAGCACCGCAAAGTCAAGACAGTTGCCGTGGTAGGTCTCCTCGCGCTTCTGATCTGGCGCGGTGCGGCCAAACGACGACACCCACGGCACCATGGGCGAGGTGGTCGCGCAGACGCGCAGCTTCGAGTAGCCAAGGCCGGCGCTCGCCACGTCCTCGCCTTCGCCGGGCTGCACATCGACGATGTCGCACTCCGTCGCCCAGAGTAGGGCCTTGTAGGCGGACATGAAAGCGGACTTGGTCGAGAAGGATAGCGCGAGGCCCTGCAGGCGGCGGTAGGTCATCACTGTTGTTGGGCAGAAGCGCGGCACCTCCGCTACTGTCTTGCCCCCGTAGATGCCGCTGGAGCGGAAAGGCAGTAGCACCAATGTCAACTCGATGGTGTACTTTTGGCGCGAGCTGATCGTCACCATCGTGAGCGTCAGGTATTGGCCACTCTTGCTCGCGTCGACGGCGTCGGCGAAGGTGTCGCGGTCGTCCTCGTTGTTCACAATCGCAATTTGGCGGTTCTTGGTGGAGAGAAGGCGCTTCTTGTACTCCTTCAGCGCCACCGGGTCGTCTACGATGCGCGGGGTGAGGGGGAAGGAGGACGCGGGCGGGGCAATAAGCTGGCCAAGTGTCAAGCCCTCCGAGCCGTAGTTCACCGCCGACGGGCTCAGCGACTCGCGGGGGAAGAGCAGCAGTTCGTAGCACCGCACGTCGAGTGTGGCGCCGTCGTCGGGCTGTAGCGGCACACCGAGGGCCTGACCGCCGCAGATGCGCAAAATGCGACGCGGCGCGACGGCGTCCTTGCGCGTGGCCGGGCGGCCGTCGTCGCGAAGGGCCTCGGCAGTACACCAAAGACCACCGAGCGTGGCCACCCCGCGTTGCGCGTTGTCGCCTGTCACGCGCGGGTTCGCCTCCGCCACGCCGCTTGGCTGCTCCGCCGGCGACTCGAGCGGCGGGTCGACAATGCTCTCCATCTCCACGTTGGCCAGCTGCATTGGCTGCAGGTTCAGGTAGCGCCGCACGCCCTCCTCGCGTGCTCTGCTACTGCTGATGAGCTGCCGCAAGGCGTCATCGCGGCTGTGATCGTACACCACACATCCGCACGTGTCCGCGACGGCGCCATCCTTTGGGGCCACCTGCACGGGCAGGAGACCGCGCACCACCTTCTCCGCGTCGTAGCGGCTGCCTGGAGCGGCGCTGGCCTTCACCACGCCAGCGCAGCTGTGCATCGTGTCGTACGTGTGCCGCGTCCAGGCCACCTCGTTAGCCGCCAGCGCCTCCCGCGCGTGCTGCTGCGCCACCGCCTCCGAGTAGAGGGCGGATGGCGAAAAGGCGAAGTGAACGCGGGTGCGGCGGGCGATGCTCAGCCGCTTCGTGCTGCGCACCGGGGCAGGCGGGCGTCGTTGCTGCTGCTGCTTCTGCTGCTGCTGTTGCGCTGGCATCTCCGCCACGTGCCGGCTCTCCGACAGCGGCGCGCTCTCAAAGTGCAGCTCGCTCTCCGTCGCCGTCGCCGGCGCAGCGCTCTGCTCGGTGCCCTCGTCCTCCACCTCGAAGAAAATTGGGCTCTTCGCCGACTCGGGGGCGGCGGCGCGCTTGACGGTCTCGGCGTGGCGCTTCTTCACGTCCGCCTCGACGGCACGGCGTTTGGCGGCCAAAATGTCCTGCGCACGCTGCGACAGCTTCTTGGGCGGGGCGGGGATCTCTTGCAGCGGTGCCGCAGCGCCTTCGCCCATGCGAGGGCTGAAGAGCATCCACGCCTGGCGCCCGTCCGCCGTCTCGGTCAGCTGCACCTTGGCGCGGTGCAGCATCACCTTCTGCCCATTCTCGTCCGTCGTCATCGGCGTAGGGCCATCATCGAGGGCGGACGGGGACGGGATCTGGGGGTGGCGGTGGGGGTAGTCGGCCCCGCGGTGCGCCGTGCGCTGCGGCGTCGTTGTCTCGTCGAACTGGAAGGAAACGGTGTCGTCGGTGCGGCCGGCGGTGTCCTCGACGTTGAAGTTTACCGTGTTGCTCGTCGCGGTGTCAGGGACTGCCTCGAACGCGATGGGCGAGTCCACCGCGTGCGACGCGCTCTCGGCCGGTGTGCGGGGGGTGGCGTGGCGGCTGCTGTGGCGGTTCGAGCGCGGCGGGATGAGAGGGCGGCCAGCGTTCGCGTCGGTGGCCTGCGA
>MDUD01007494.1:0-14638 GCA_002216565.1 Crithidia mellificae | reverse complement strand
TTGGATCACTCACACGCGCACGCACACGTACACACACATCAAAAAACCGAAAAAAAATAGCTTAAATGCCGGTTCATGCGAACGAGGCGCCGCGACTCACCACACGCGTTGTGGTGCTGCTAATGTTTGTCGTTTTTCTGCTTTGCCTCGCAGCGGATCAATTTCAATGCAGTAAAAATGGGCGCCACAATTTTTGCAGTGGCCCGACACCGTACTACTGCAATTATGCGTCTTGCCGTGAAAAACAAATTGGAGGGTTGTTTTCCTCCTATCGCTCAAGTGACTGTAAATTCAAAGGCACCTCAGAGGTAGTGCTGGCTTTGGTCGAGGTGGGACCCTCTCTTGTATCAGAGCGAGGCCGCAGCTTGAGCGATTACCTGGCGAGCGAGCTTCGCACGCGTATTGAAAAGAGCGAGTTCCCTAATCAGACGCTTGCCACGGATAATTTCGATAGGAGAAATTATTATAGTTCCATTAATGGCTATCTCTTCGACGATTATTTTCTTTTCTCACAATCTGCAAGAGAACTGTTAAGGACGCCTCCCAATGCGACAGTTTACGCGGTCACAAACGACGTCATTCCTCTACCTCTGTACAGATACGGCCAACCTACACAGTACACCAGCTGGGAAGACGCGGTGGAGGCGGTGTTGCCCACAAGCAGTATCGAGAACGCAACACAGCTAAAGGCGTATTTCCCAAACCTTTATCGCGCCCTTGACGCGGCCACGACCCGCCACAAAGCAAAAACTGCCGCAAGTGCTGCATGCGACGCCTTACACGTTGTGGTGTACACAATCGTGTCCCCTCTCGCCAGTGTACGGGAGAACTGGGAGAGCCCTTTTACCGCTGTTCGTGGTGATCGCTCAAGAAGCAATTCTTTGGTTGGTGGGGCAGTCGTACGGTACATCTCAACTAATAAGCGACTGTTAAAATATATATCTTCTGTCTCAGTTGCTTTCCTTTACGTGCCCGTCCCCGCGCGTCAGTTTACATCCAGGCTCAAAAGTTTTTACGATGACAGTGCTCACAGGGTTGATTGGCCTGCAACGATGCCACCGATCGCGGCTGATACTGCTCGCACCACGGCGATCAATGACCTATCAGCGTCTACTGCTTTCTGTAAAGCACTGTCAAATGAGTCACAGACAGCGCAGTGCTTGCAGGAGTGCAGCGGCTATCGACAACTGAATAGCATTGCAGTGAAAGCAGAACAAGCTTTTTTTGGACAACGAAGTTCTCATCTTCCAGGTGTTTTCTCTACAGCAAACGCAGTCTCACCTTTGGAATTGAATTGTTTCTTTAACATTTTAGGGGAAGACAGGCAACCATTTGAAAATGGAACGTTTGGAATTGCTGCCGAATCGGAGTTGTTCGACGATTGCACTCACCTTTCTCCAGCAGGTGGTAAGGCATTTGCTCGATGTCTTCTCCAGATGAGAGGTGTGCAGCACCTCGATTCTTATTACTATTCCCCTTATTCTAAATAAAAATCGATGGTACTTCACACACCGTTATAAACGTTTTGGAGCTTTAAATTATCTATTTTTCCAATTTCTATTGAGAGGGGGGAAAAAAGCAGTCGCGTTTAACATTTGTTTCCGCTGCAGTTGAAAGCGCAGGTCTGGGTTTGTTGATCAAATTCGGAGGCTTTCAAATGCAAAACAACTTTTTCTTTGGTATTAAAAGCCATGAGGTGTAAACGAAAAAACCGGTGCTTTTCACCTCTCATCCCCCTTTTTTCTCTTTTTTTCTAACCTTTCCCTCAATAGCTGCTACTTTAAAAGAAAGTGTCAATTATTCTTTTTTTTCTTTGTATACTCTCAGATTATTTCAGCAGTAAGTGCAAAGCGCTGCTCAAGAATACAGTACATAAGAAATGTGATTGCAAAATCAAGTTTTTGCTTCTATAGTAATCTTCCGCCATTTGTTCCCTACGTTT
This sequence comes from Crithidia mellificae, assembly GCA_002216565.1. NCBI lineage: Eukaryota > Euglenozoa > Kinetoplastea > Trypanosomatida > Trypanosomatidae > Crithidia > Crithidia mellificae. The sequence continues at coordinate 12,696 of MDUD01007494.1, read as the reverse complement.
TTCTGTTTGTGCTTTTTTAAATTTTTAATGTTTTACCCACAAAGAAACGATTATGTTATTTTTACAACTGAGCCGTTGTTTGTGCTCTCCTGCAATTCAGTCGCGTTGTTTCTACGAGAAAAAAAAAGGATGTTGTTGCAGGAAGCGGAGCGAAGAAACAGCGATTGCGAATAGTGGTACCTGCAACATCCAATAACCGCGATGCACGCCACGCAGCTTTTCGGGTTTTGTTGATATGATTATCCCAAAAAAGAGTTGAAATCTGCTGTGTGTCCCTCCGCCTCGCTTGATTTCTTTTTTTCCAAAAGCGCATTTATGTGTACGCTTCTTTTTTCCTGATGATGTATTGCGTTCCACTAAACTTATTACTATAGATGTTTATGATTCTGTACTGCTAATGTCACTGTTTCACCTTCTCTTTCTTTCCTTTGTTTGCGATTTTTTTTATATATATCCTTCCTCTCCTCTAGTGTTTCATTGAGTATATATGCACGCAGCTGGGTCGTTGGCGCGATGCGGGGCGATACGCAAGGTAGGTTATTGTGGTGAAACACGTCGAAACGGCAGCCGCGTGACGGCCTTCACCGGAGCTGCTCGCTGCTCCTCCACCTCAACACCACCGCCGCCGCCGGCTGCGTCGGCCGCGTCGGCCTCGCCACCGCACTGCAGCTTTCAAAGCAAAACGAAGTTCAAGCTCACCCCAGCGCAGGTGGATGAAACGAATGTGCCGAGTGCGGCGGAGGTGCAGACAATGATCCCGACGCTGCGCGAGCTGCACGCTCAGCTGCCCGATGCGAGGGCGCTAGAACGCCGGTACATCCGCGCGGAGGGCACTGGGGCCACAGCGGCAACCACCAGCATCTTTCAACCCACCACGGACCCGCTTGAGGATCTTCTCTTTGGCCCTCCTAAGGAGGAGGGGGCGGGGGAGGCGGCGACGACGGCAGACACGACACCACGGCGGCAACACCTGCTGCTCGCCTACCAAGCACTGCTGTGGGGCACCGTGTACGCCGTGCTGGGCTTTGCGGTCACCGTGGCACTGGCCATGTACGCCTGCGGCTACGACAGTCTCGCCGCTTTGAAAGAGGGCGTGCGTGGAAAGCTCAGCAGAGACGAGGCCCGCCTGCGCGCGTCCGTCGGCGATGGCGGCGCAGTGGCGGTGGAGCACTACGTGGTGGACCTTACCCACCCGTCCGAAGCGTGGCGGCAGATGCAGGAGGCGTGGGCGGCAGTGCAGCGTGCTGCGGAAGAGGAGGGGGAGGAGGAGAGCACGAAAGTGCAGTACTCCACGTCACCACGCACGTCGTCCTAGTGTGGCGCACGAAAGTTTATTTCTACACGGGGGAGGGGTTTAATACAAAGGCGGAAGAGAGGTTTACTGTAATACAAAATTTACGAGGCCCTCTTCATATGAACAGGGTTCGGTAGTACCTTTTCGAAAGTGGAGGAAAGAAAAGGAGAACGCTGAAACATAAATTTAGGAACCGAGAAATGTGGCAGCAAACTGTGGTTTAGCTTCTAATAAGTGAAACGACCGGAAGCTCATTTACACAATTTTAACAATTTTTGTTTTTCGAGGTACGATTAAAAGAATGGCATTTCAATCTTCACATTTTGCTTGTTGGTGCTCCTGAGCCAACTTCCAGGCAGCTTTTTTTTCTCTTCCTGTTTACATTAATTCACTTGTATAGCAAGCAAATATATTGCGCAAGCTTTTGACAAGTATGTGCATCTTCCTTTAATTCTGTTTTCATTATACTCCCTCGGACGTGCGCCTGCAGCCCAGCTTCTATGCTTTTGTGGCTCGCAGCAACATTTGGGTGAGGCGGCTTGGCCGGTAAGTTGACGTCTGCAAGTCTTCTATCCACTCTCTCTTCTGTCTGCGGCGTACAGGTGTCTGTTCTCTTGTCAACGCTGAGGTTCAATCGGCTCTTCAAACGTCTCATTCCTTATTGTCGCAATTTTCATCTTTCTGTTAACTTTGCTGCGTCATGCTCTGTTTTTTGCTCGTTTTGCTGAGCTAAATCATACAGAGGCTCTTCCCACATCACCCTCCACACCCTCCTTTTTTTTCGAAACGCAAAGAAGAGAAATTTTTTTTTATCCGAACATTGGCGTTACAACAACATCACAACCCAAAGTACTAAATATTGCATTCTTCTCGGCTTGGGTGGTGACGGAAACAGATAAGAAGCACTTACTTTTTTTTCCAAATATTATTATTATTATTATTATTATTTGTCTTGCACAGCACCTTTATACTAAGGTGGGTTACATACACAACAACACAGGTACTACCAGTGCCTCCCCTTCTTTATTGTCGATTTTTTTTTGTTTTTAAAAAATGTCTACTGCAACTTCTTCGGCGGCGGCGACTGGGTTAGCGCAGGTGCAGCACATTATCCTCGTCCTGAGCGGAAAAGGAGGAGTTGGAAAATCCACTGTGGCCTGCCAGCTTGCTCTGGCTTTAACGCATGTACACCACAAACGCGTAGGGCTGCTGGATGTCGATATTTGCGGTCCTAGCGTGCCAAAAATATGTGGGCTGGAGGGCCGCGACGTGTACCGTGGGCAGCAAGGATGGACACCGGTATCGCTGTTGGTGGAGGACGGCAGTGAGAAGACGAGCAGCGGCGAGGGTGCCGCGGCGGACTTGAAGGTGATGTCGATTGCCTACCTTCTCCCGAGCGACAAGGATGCGGTGGTGTGGCGGGGACCAAAAAAAGACGCAATGATTAAGCAGTTCGTCACAGACGTCAACTGGGGCCCGCTGGATTACCTCATTATCGACACCCCGCCCGGCACCAGCGACGAACATCTCACCTTGTGCGAGGTGCTACGTGACTTCCACCCAGCAGGGGCTGTCGTTGTGACTACCCCACAGGACGTGTCCACCGATGACGTGAAGAAAGAGCTATCTTTTTGCCATAAGCTTGACCTGCGATGTCTCGGCATCGTTGAGAACATGTCCGGGTTTGTCTGTCCGTACTGCGCGCACTGCACGGACATCTTCTCGCGCGGCGGCGGACAGAAGCTCGCGGAGATGTACGAGGTGGCCTTTCTCGGTGCAATTCCGATTGACCCGAATCTATCCCTCGCAGAGGATCAGGGTCGTGCATTTATCCAAGAGGAACCGTCGCAAACGGTGGAGGCGGTTACGGCTGTCATTGACGCCATCGTGCAGCAAGTGGAGCGGGCCACGGGCCAGCAGGATGCCGCGTGAGGGCGAGGGAGTCTCCGGGTGCATCAACAACAACAACGGCATGTTTGATAAAAAAAAAAAAAAAGACGAAAGAGAGGCGGAGATTGCCGACCAGCGTCAACTTTTGTTTTTCCTCCTCCAAAGCTGCAAGGTGAGAGAGAGCAGCAGAGCTTCTTCACTGCAAAGCTTCTTTCTCTGGCTGTAAATACTCTTTTTTTTTGCCCATTTAAGGTCGTTGCCTTTGTTGGAGTCTTATTCTGCGGCTTCTTCGTGCATCAGACAAGCTCCAGGTGTGTAGCTTTCGCTATGGCTTGCGCTTAAACCACTCTCTTCAAGTCCTTCTGGATGAGAGGAAAAGTGTGCAGAGTGTGCATGCCATTCTATATGAACTGAGGCAAGACAACAACAACTACGTGTTCTGCTGATATGACAGTAGGTGCATCCCATCTGGCGTGCTTTATACCCAACAGGCAACTCTATCCTTTTGCCTTTTCTGCTGTGTTTCATGCTTTGACTCTTTATCACTGTAAAGAGCTTTATTTGCTGTACCAGCTATCTCTCCTTCTATTATTGACCACAAATCTAAAACGCAAAAAAAAACTGAAAGCATGTACAATTATGCAGTACTGCATGAAGGTAGATCTTAAGTGACATTTTGACTTTACCATGTGTGCAGATGAGGAGAGGGCAAAAACTTGTCTTCAAACTAAAGTTTTACTCGGGCAGAAAAGGTACTCTGAACAGCTACAGCGCCGAGACAAATTTTTCTTTTTGTTTCTTTGTGTCCCGCGTGTGCGCTTGGATTTCTTCATTTCACTGGTCTTTTCGCTCTGCGTCCCACCTCTATTTTTTTCACATTTGCCCTAATGCAATGTTTTGCTTCGATTCACTATCGTTTTTTTTTTTTCCGACACTGACGGAAAACCCCCAACTCACTCTCCTTCTTATTATCTTTCTTGTTTTTGCCAGAGCTTTAACTGTACCAAGAAACATAAAATACCTTTCCTTCCATCTTGCATTAAAGCACAAATATCTCGCTCTATAATTTTTCTCCTTCGATCATAATAATAAATTTTAGCTGCTTTGCATCGTCCTTAGTCCCCAACAGTTCTTTTTTTGGTGCCCAAGCTGTGATTGTTTCTTTTTGTTTCTTAATCTTTGATAGTTATACTAATTAATTTTTTAGCAATGAAAGGGAAAGGCGCAAATCGGCGGCCCAACCCGCGACTCATGTCGATGGCAAAGGCCCCAAAAGACCACGTGCACGTGGGGCTGTGCCTGCTGTACAGTGGAGCGGCCTTTCGCGGGTTGCAGCTACAGGCGCACAGCCCCACCTGCCACACCGTCGAAGGCGTACTGGTGCAAGCGCTAAAAGACGCCGGACTCATTCGTGGCGTGGAGCGTGGGCGACCAGAGGGCGACCAGCACCACTTTGCGCGGGCCTGTCGCACAGACCGGGGTGTGCACGCCGTGCGCAATATGATCTCCGTCTTTTTACACCGCGACGCGGTTGCGGGCGTGGGCGGGCTGGAGAAGGTGGCGGGGCGCATCAACGCGCATCTGCCCGCCGCGGTACGCGTGGCACACGCGATGCCGCTGGCAGGTAACTTCATCCCGCGACACTGCTGCAACCGTCGCGTCTACCGTTACATGCTGCCTCTCTACGCCCTGCTGCCTCCGTGTGACACATGGGCCGCGCTCGAGAAGTTCTACCCAGGGTGCTGGTCGGAGTTGCAGGGGCTGGCACAATCCTGTACGGCGGCGCAGCGCACCTACGAAGGTGTGCCCTACGCGGACGTGGCCGATCTTGCTGCGCTGGTCGCTGCGGCGGCGCCCTCCGCGTCTTCGGAGGCCGTCACCGCCGCGGAGGCAGCTCCAGCGCCTTCATGGGCGGCTGACACGCAGGCGCGTGTGCAACTGTGCAACCGCATTCTCACCGAGCACTTTGCCGGGGCGCGGCGTTACCACAACTTCTCCGTCGACGTCGACTCGAACCGATCCAGTGTTAGCGCGAAGGTGGTGCAGCCGGACACGGACGAGGCGCTGCGCGTCATTTATCGTTGCGAGGTCTTCCCACGCGTCTTCTTCTTCCCCAGCACCGCACCACCACATCCGCACGGCGCCAGCCTCGCCGAGTACGACGCAAACAGGCAGTGCAGCGCGGCTGTGGGCACGGCTGCGCCAACGACCGCTGCACCCCCCGCCGCCCCTCCGGTGCTGCCTTTTGTCTTCTTTCAAATCGAGGGCGGTTCCTTTCTCTTGAATATGATCCGGAAGATGGTGGGGTCGCTGCTCGCGGTGTGCCGGGGTGCGCGAGAGTCCATCCTTGTCGACGCCCTCAACCCAGAGCGGCGCGTCAGCACCCCTCTTGCCCCTGGCCCGTACCTGTACCTCGCCCTCTCCACCTACCACGGCTACGACCGCTCTCTCGGCGAACTGCGCGAGACGCGACTGCCCACCGTGCAGGAGGCGTGGGCCGGCGATGTGGACGCAGCGGCGGAGCACTTTGCGCTGCACAACATCGCCGCAGACGTCGCCGATGCCGACCGGGCCGCCTTGCCGCCGCTGGACGACTTACTGGCTGCCCGCGACGCGGCTCTCGCCGTGCGACGACCTCACACCGCCGCCGAGGACGCACACCTGAGTGAGATGAAGGAGTACAAGCCGGTGCTGCCGAGCCGCGGGCCGTGGCCGGCGTGCAGTGAAATGACAATCTTTTTGCGTCTGCTGCGCGTGCACAACTGGAACGTGCGGCCCATCCGGCTCGATCCAGACTGCAAGGCGCTGAAGGAGGTGCGCAACCGGCAGGAGCGGGCTGCAGCTGCGGCGGCTGCCGCGGCAGCAGATTCCAGTGGTGGCCAACCGGAGCCCGCGGAGGAGAGCGTTAATGACGAGGTTGGGGGTGAGACGGTGGCGGCGGTGCCGGAAGGTGGCGAGGACGGGTGGCTCTACCCTGCGGAGTCTCGCGCTGCAGCGGCAGTGTTGCGGCAGGCGCACTTCGCACGCCGCTGGAAACGCGCGCGGCCGTGGGAGTTTGCGAGCGCTGATGTCGACGTTGGTGGGGAAGAAGACGAAGCGGACGGCGACGGTGAAGAGGTGGCTCCATCACGGCAGCGCCGCCGAAAGTAAATGTCGAGGTACAAAAAATTCATTTTACTTCATCTGAAAAAACAATTTTACCAATGCTCAAAGCACTTTCAGTCAAAGCGTTGACCGCCGGCCGTCCGCAAAATAAGACCACTTTTAGATCTCCTTTTTTTTTCTTTTGCTCCTAATGATTCGTGTAAAATCACTGGTAATTTTTTTCTCTCTCCTGGTTGACTAGATCTGCATTTCTCTTTTTTCTAATTGAGAATGAATTGAAGATTAGTAACACGCTCTCACAAAAATATTTGTATCTATAACAACAAACTACATGTGCCACCAGACAGAAAGACACTCTTGCTCTTAGATATTTAAGGTTTGCCAACTTTGAATGTGCCCAATTGTATGTTTAAACTTTAGATAGGTTTCTTTCCTTTACGGCAAAAGCCATCCCTCCATTTTCCGTTGGAAACAGAGAAAAAAGTCTATGTTTAAACGCCGTTTATCTGTTCGACATCTATCCTGGCAACCTGTTGCGCCTCCTTTAAATTTACACTCTGTTTTTTTTTTTCCTTGACCCTTTAAGGAATAGCAAACACAGAAAACACACACAAGCACACGAACACACACACACACACACACAAAAAAAAAAACATACGCACCGCGCTTTACTCTCAGTTGTCCTCCAAGAAGAGTGACTCTGCTTGACCTTGTGGCATCAGCAGCATATAGCAGGACGTAAATGAACGACTCTATTAGCCACCACCAAGTCCAAAGGGACTATTACAAGGAAGCAAAACAGGCGCGCCTTGCTCCGATTGATTGCCCGTACTGCAAGCGCCCTGGCAAATTTGCCGCCAACGCGTACGAACTTGCGAAGCGCATCCCGAGTGTTGCGATGGAGGGCATCGCCTTCTGCCACAGCTGCAAAGAGATCGTGGTGAACCGGGAGCAGTCAACGGCGCAGCAGCGTGCGTGGTACTGCGCGTATTGCGAGCTGTGTCTTTGCCCAGCTTGCCAGAAGACCTTCCGTCACGCAAAACAATGAGGTCACGTACACGTACACTCACACACTCACRCGTACATGCACTCTCTCTTTTTTCTGTCCCTCCGTCGATTCCGCTAAAGGTGTGGTTACTTATTTTTCTCATCATCTCACCCCTTTCTGACCCCTCAAGGTTGAAAAGTCAGAAGTGGATGAGTCTACGGCAAGTTCTTCATTCGTATGTAATAAATTCCGCCAAAATATTTTGAAAATAAAGTCAGTGTGTTCTTTTATGCGAGAGAGGATTTTTAACTGTAATTCTTCTCGAATAGATGTATGCTATTTTTTGTGGGCCAGCTAATTGAGGACTTGTGTATTGTCTACATCTTTTCCACTTTGCCTCTCTCTTTTCCTCATCTCTTACACAACAAAACTAAACCGACTACTATTTCTCTTACTGTTTTTTTTTTATATATATTTGGAAATCTTTAAACTTCTAATTGTTTCGACTATCTTAGGCTCACACAGTTATTAAACACTCCAAGTTTGCCAAAGCAAGATCGATTGAAAAAGCGATGCTCATTTCTCTGGTAGCGTAAAGTGCATTCAAAAACCTAATCAGATTTTACAAACTCTCAGTGAAAAAACAACCCCTTTGTCAAAAGTCGTTAAAGAGGAAGACGTTGATCTCAGCAACAACAACGGCAGCACACAACATTTTTGTAAGTCACAAAAAGCTTCAGCGAGTCGAATGTGATCAGCGCAACGCGAAGCCTTTGCGCCGAGTGTGATCAAAAAGATGCCTTCGTTGCCGAGCCCTTCCGTTTCGGGCGGTTCGACACAGACAGCCCTCCCACTACCCCCGCTGCTGCTGCCGCCTCGACAACTAAAGAAAGTACAGATTTCATGTAAGAAATGGCTGGTCCGTTTTTTGCTCACGTACTGGTCTGCTGCGCGTGCTGCGGAGGTGCGTGCTTTAGCTCCCACTACCGTGGCATGCGATGCGGTTTGCTCCGCCTGCAGCGGTACCGACAACGAACACAAACGAGCGCGGCAGAGCGCCGATCTTGATGCTGATAGTGATGCTGGGGATGATATCTGCTGCGTTGCCCGCCGCGTGTGTGTGCCGTACGCTGAGGCGAGCGGGTTTATTGTGTTAAACGGCGGCATTCTGGCGGGGTGCACCCCGTACGACCTGCGCGCGACGCTGCTTCGCTGCGGTCTGCTGCAACTTCCCCTATTGTCGACCACGCAAAGCGTGCTTTCTTTCAGCTCCACACTGCCGTTTGTGGCGTGTGCGGAACGTCTCACGCTGCCACCGCGCGCCACGCCATCTCACCTCGCGGAGGCAGGGCAGGCGCAGGACGGTGCTGCAGCCGGAAACGCCGACTTGAGCGCTTGTGTAGCAAAATTGGGTGTGAGCGCACACGAGCTGCGCTCCTACGCTGCCACGGCGCAGAGTGCGGAGAGAGAGGCCAGTGGCACAGACGTAAGCGAGGTAGTCGCTGAGATGGCGAGACGCGAGCGGGTCGACGGCACGGCTGGTGGGTGCGGTGCCACGCCAACGACAAATTTTGAAGTTGCCGTTCTGCAGGTGCCACCTTCTGCGCAGCTGTGGAAAGGCGGCTCTGCCGCCTCCTCCGCTCATCGCGGCAGTGGATTTCTCTTCCTAGTCCCGTGCGATGCGGCCGTGGTGCGCGCCGCGCTGCACCACGCTTTCCAGAAGCCGGTGGTAGGCATTGATCGCTTACTGCGTCCCTCTGCGCTGCCCGCCCTGGAGGACGAGGCAGCGAGGGGTGTTGAGGCAGAAGGCGCGGCGGCGTCGTCAGCGCAGCGCACTTGCGTCTCGACGGCGGTGCGTGGCATCCCTGGACTGTACCTCGTGGAGGACTTTCTCACTGCAGCAGAGGAGGCCGCTATTTGGCAGGAGTTGCACACAGGACGGCAGGAGCTGCGGCTGGAGTACCTGTCGCGCCGCCGCGTCGCGCACTTCAACCGACGCTTCATCTACGGAGTGAACCAACTGACGCGCGAGGGCGAGGACGTGAATGCAAGGCCGTCCTTCTACAACTGGATGCAGGCGCGACTGCAGAACGATGACCCAAGCCACTCGGTGCGCATCATCGGCGACTATCCTTTTCAGCCCGGGACGTACCCATGCGATCAGCTCACGGTGAACTACTACGACTACAGTGAGATGGGAGCGTGTGGCATTGCCACTCACGTTGACGCGCATAAGGCTTTCGAGGATGCCATCTTAATTGTGTCGCTTGGGTCGTACACCGTGATGGACTTCGCCCGCTGGGACGCACCGGCGGAGGTGACCGCGCCGATCGGCGTGTTCCTGCCTCGCCGCTCCTTAGCCGTGATGAGCGGCGAATCGCGCTACGGCTGGACGCACTGCATTGCGGAGAAGCGCACAGACACGGTGTCGGAGCTGCTGCCCACCATGACGCGTGGCGACCGGCTGAGCCTGACCTGGCGACGCGGGCGCGCGCAGCCACACCGAAAGGCCGACTGCTTTTTTCCTGCGCTGTGCGACGGAGAGTAAGCTTAACACATCTTACTTACAAGAGCGCGTTTGCAAGGGATGAGGAAGGGCTGCGTAACGGCGGCGCCACCATGCAAAAGGAATAGAGAAACGGAAAAACGGAAACGAAGCACATTGAACTCCTTCAAGTTCTTGACGTCATTTCTGTTGTTGGGTAGGGTTACATGTGTTCTACCTTGCGACTTAAAGCGTGACGGCAAGAGCAGACATCAGCAACAAAGCCAAAAAAAGGTATACAAAAACTGAACCTGTTTTTCTTCCTTCAGGTACTTTGCTGTTGAGAAGCAGGGAAAAGTTTTTTAGAAAATACGCCTTTTTGCCACCTGTTTTTCGCTACGAGGCGCGTCTTATTGTGCGCGATACGGAACAGAAAGTGGCCTCTTCTTCAACTCACTATGCTTTGAGTAAATTGAAAAAAAACTTCGCTTAATAAGCAGTTTTCTTTTTAAATGCAAGTAATTTGTGTCTCGGTAACGTTATATGACCCATTTAGCGACTATTAAGCTAGCAATGCAGGGTACAACTACTACATCAAATGTTTACCGCTTTATAACTCTTTTTTTTCTCTTCCCCCTTTCAGATACACTGTTGCATTACCTGATATTGAGAAAAGCTCACTTTGAAGGTCCGTGCAGTCACAATTGCAGCCTTGCACTCCTATACCATTGTTTAAAAAAAAGAAAAGCTACGAACTGATTAATTTTTGATTGCTTTCACTTGATTTTTCCGATTTATAAGACAAACATATTTTTTCCCTCTGCAAACTTTACACACTCTCTCTTTGTGACCCTGTTCAGGGGCGGAGGATCACTCAATTAGGGCACCGCCGTTTCCCTCCCTCAATACAAGACTTCACGGCTTAATACAGCTTAAGAAACAACCAAGCAAACACAGAATGTTTTCACAAACGCCGTTGTTTTTCGTTGTGGCTGTCACACGAGCACTGTACGCCGTCCCAGCTCCCACCTCCGCTGCCGCTGCTGCCGCTGCTGCTGCCGCCTCGCCGCCACCGCCGGTGTCCGTCGCCGCGCTGAACGCCTCTGACGAGCACTACGCGCAGTGGGGCCGCGCGCTGCTGGAGGAGAACAACAAGCGCATCGGGCCGGAGCATATGTTTCGAACTGCCATCCGCGCGCAGCAGCAGCTGCAGGGTCTGGCTGACAAGTGGACCCCCGATGCCAAAATTTATTGCTGCGGATCTATGGTGACGCATGGGCAGATGGAGTGGGGCAGCGACCTCGACCTCGCGTGCGTCTTCGACGACCCGTACCCCGACCACCAAATCCAAGCGAAGCGAGTGGATCGGCTCTGGAGTGTGATCAAGCGCTACCTCCCTCACTACCTGCGCAGCAACTTGATGAACCTCACAGACGCCCGCACGCCGGTGGTGAAGTTGCGCTACGCCAACGATGAGAAGGTGGCTCGATCGCGCTACACCGTCTTCACCGAGGAAGAGGACCGCAAGTCGCGCACCGCGCTGTGGGACGTGCGCAACCGCTGCCTCGACAGCAGCGATCTCGAGTACATCGCGACGAAGATGGGCCGCGAGAACGTCGAAGGAATTTGGGTGGAGCGGACGACGTATGGGTGCCGGGTCGCGGTGCAGTGCACCTCGCGCGAGCAAGCCATCGAGGCAGTTGGCTTTTTCCCTGATGGTAAGATCATGACGCGGGGACAGCGGGAGGATTACACGCGCGATGTGCTCGACCCGCGCTTCGTGCCGGAGATGTTCATGTACAAGTGGGACATCTCCTTCGTCGCCTACGGCGTCAAGAACAGCTACCTCATTCGGCACTATCTGCACCACGGCCCGCCTGCGGCACGGCACGCCGCGATGGCGGCCAAGGCGTGGGGCAAGGCCACCGGCGTGGGTCTGGGCACGGCCGCCATGCTCACGTCGTACGCGGTGACACTCTTATTGCTGCACTACATGCTGGTGACGCGGCAGCTAGAGTGGGTGGACCCGTGGTCGATCGCCCACCCGGCGCACATGCCGCGCTACCCGGACTACTCCCCCCTCACCGATTGCGACCCTGTCGAGCTCGCGAAGCTGTTGCACGGCTTTTTTATCTACTACGGCAGCCACTTCGACTACGAAGCCAACGTGGTGAGCCTCAGCCGGCCGCGGCTATCGACGCGGGAGGAGGTGGGGTGGAACTTTCCGCAGCACCGTCAGGGCACCTACTCCTACTTCCTGGGTATTGAGGACCCTTACGAAGATTTTGGGCACGGTGGACTGAATCTTGGGCGTCACCTGCACCCCGCAAAGTTTCAGCAGGTAAAGCAAGAGTTCCTGCGCGCTGCCCAGAACATGGAGCGCTACGTGCCGTCCAACTCGCCAGACAAGACGATTATTGGGGTGCGGCGCGCTGAGCTGTCCAGCCACCATCACCGCCACCGCCACGACCACTGACGCTGCAGCGCTCTTCTCCGTTTCCTCCTTGCCTCCCTTTTTTTTCTCGTCTCTTGAAGGGCGGCGCGATGTGAGAGCCTAGCAAGCGTTAGGGAGAACCTTTTCTTCAATTTGCTTTAATCTTGTGTCAAGCAAGTATTTCGACTGGAGGATTCAAGCAAGACAAATGAATAGCTAAGCCAAGGAAGGCTAACGGGCAAGGTTGGAGACTACCTTTTTCATCTAGAGATGAGGCTCTTCTTGGGTACCCCACATTTGCTGACGAGTAAAATCTTTTTTTTTCATTAATCTTTACAGATGCTGTGAATTTTCAGCACTCACTTTCTGATTGAGCAAGTGATGCTGCAAGCACCCACAGAGACACAGCTAAGTGTCTTAAAGCCAATAAAGAAAAATCAAAGAAGAATACAGGATGAGTAAAACGAAAAGGTACCATCACGCTGATTCAGTGAATTTTT
>MDUD01007491.1:0-15040 GCA_002216565.1 Crithidia mellificae | reverse complement strand
TTGATCTCCTGTCGAACTGCAATGCTACTCATATGTGAAGTTTGTTTTCTCTCCTGGTTTTCTTTTTTGTGCATAGGTTAAAGCAAGAGGTTCTTTCATCGCCAGGCACTTTTTTTCACGATTCGCCACCTGTTGTTCTCTCTACTTCCACTTTTGTGGTCTTTCTCTTTCTAACCCCTTTCTTCCCCGCACGCACACCTCAACTGCAGCACTCCACCCTGCGCTACAACGCGTACGCCATCGGACACCGCTGCAGCAGTTCTACAATCTTCAACGCTCGAAGATCGCTTCTTTTCCTTCTCTTTCTTTGTTGCATTAAGTGCACCGGCTACCATCTCAGCTGTGTTCATCATCAGACACTTTTTTTTCCTTCCTTTAAAGCTCTCTCTCTATAATTTTATCTAATGTTTCGTTACTGCGTTCTTCTTCGCTGCGCAGCGCAGCCTGTAGTGAAGGCGGCACAGACGGGCCGTGTGGTGACGCTCACCATCAACCGACCGACGCAGCTCAACGCACTTAACAGAGCGGTGTCGGAGAGCCTGATGGCGGCACTGGAAAAGTACGATAAGGACCCATCGTGCAGCGTGTTTATTATCACCGGTGAAGGCCGCGCTTTCGTGGCTGGCGCTGACATCAAAGAGATGAGCCACCGCAACTTCAGCGACGGCATCATGTCGGACGACCTCGGCGCCCTCGCACGCATCCCGCGCATCACAAAACCCATCATCGCGGCCGTTAACGGCTTCGCGCTTGGCGGCGGGTGCGAGCTGGCCATGTCGTGCGACATCATCATCGCCAGTGAGAAGGCGAAGTTCGGCCAGCCGGAGATCACTCTTGGCACCATTCCCGGCTTGGGTGGCACGCAGCGGCTGCCGCGGCGCATCGGGAAGGCACGGGCGATGGAGTGGGTGCTGACCGGCGCAACGTACACCGCCGCGGAGGCGGAGCATGCTGGTTTGGTGTCGCGCGTGGTGAAGCACGAGGAGCTGATGGCCACAGCCCTCGCCATGGCAGAGAAGATTGCCGGCTTCAGCCAGATCACCACGAAGCTGGCGAAGATGGCAGTGGACAAGTCGCAGGAGACGTCACTGCAGATGGGTCTCAGCTACGAGCACATGGCCTTCAGCGCCACCTTTGCGACACACGACTGCAAGGAGGGCATGAAGGCGTTTGTAGAGAAGCGGGCTCCCAAGTTTGAGAACCGTTAAGTCGATTCTAGTCCAATTGCATTCCGTTAACCATCGCGAACTTCGGGGTGCCGAAAAGCTTGCAGTTGTCTCACTGCACCGTAAATGACAAAAAAAAAAACAAAAAAAAACTAGCAAAGGAAAGTTGCCACTGGCATCAGTGCATTTCTCTTTTCAGTCTTAAATTATGTTAAGAGTTTTCTTCTGTGATCCCCACGTCCGCACAAGAAAGCTACATCGCATTTTCTTTTTGTTTATCTTGAAAACGCCCTTATGTGATTTTTGCTCTTTTCTTACTTGTGCTAGCGCTCCTTACTCAGGACTTTTAATCGCATACGTTGTTTGATTCCAAACACTCACTCCTTTTAACCTTCCTTTTTTTTTCTCTGACAGCGAAACCTTATTTTTTTTTTTTGCAAGCTGGGGCACGGGCTTTTTTTGCCACTTCTCCGCATCGCATCTTTTTCATCGAGACGCAAAAACTTTGGTGCGTGCAATGATGAGAAAACAAAGCGCACCAACATTTCCGCGCCTCTCATTCTACTTCTGTGTTCCTCTTCTCTTTATTCCAAAGCTCTTGAAAGGTGTTGACCCAGTTGAGAAAGAGAAACGAGGGGAAAAGACAGGGAGGAGAAGGTCCGTCAAGAGATAGTGCACGCAACGTCCAACGTTACCCTTTTTTTTTCTTTCGCTGTTCATTCTGCATTTGCTTAGAGTGGTGGCGCGATCAGCGACACTCAAATGCATGCACACGCATGACGAATTCGACACACACAGATATTACAAACTCTTCAAATGAAAAAAAATAATAAGAAAAGAAGTTTCAGACTTGGTGATGTACCTGCTGTTGAGTGCATCAGCCGCTTCTATCTGAAAGCACGCGAAAGCTCTGTGGACTCTTTGGTGCCTACGTTTTTCTACGACACTCGCTTGTACGTGTATCAGAACGCCCTCTTTGCGAAGCCGTGCAGCAGCGCTTGTCTTGCGTGCTTAATCATGCCTTCGCCAATTTTTACTGTGATTACATCCTCCTGCTCACCTCTCTTCTTGCGTTTTCTCTTTCCAATCTACGCACCTCTTTTAAACTCGCCACAGGGTCCTTTTCTTCTTTGCACTACCAAGCATATTTTAGTTTTATAGTTCCAAAAGAAAGTTTTGCTGCATTTGCGTTCTCTCTACATCGAAGCGTTCACGTCACGCAGACACACAATTATTACAGCAGGAGCAAGAGTAGGAGTACAAATTCGCCTCTTCTCACTGTGTTTCACTTTTTTTTTTTCCGTTTCTCTCGCTCTGGTGTTGACTCAAATGCCGTTCCCACTTTCGGATGAGGCGTGCCCGCACGCGTGGGATGACGCCGCGATGCGGCCGCCCTACCCGGGTAAGACGGTACACCGTGACGAGTGCGCGTACTGCTGCCGCACCTGCCGCCACGGGGACGGGGTGTACGTGTGCATGGCGTGCCACACCGGTGTGTGTGGGGAGCACCTGGACAAGCACCAGGCCCTGCACGAGTCGCACGTCATGTACACCACGGTGCGCGAGCTTCCGGCAAAGGAGACGGCGGAAGTGAAGGACGTGAACTACCTTGGGGTGGTCGCGCCGAAGGAGTACGAGACGGCGGTGTGCTGCGCGGCGTGCCAGCGGCGGTTTGCGCTGGTGCCGGACCTCGCCGTGGAGGCGTACAGCGGGATCGTGAACGCTGCCGTGCCCGGTGCGCAGGACAACGCCACCGATGACGCGGTGGGCCGCCTGCAGAAGCCGCAGTGCCCGCACCTGGTGTGCCTCGAGCAGCTGCCAAGCCCCTTCACGGCTGGCCCACCAACCTCCGACGACGTGTGCGTGGTGGAGGAGTGTGGGTGCTGCGTGAACAACTGGATGTGTGTGACCTGCGGCGCAATCGGCTGCCCGCGGGCGGAGGCAGGCGGCAAAGGCCACGCCCTGCAACACTACCAGCTGACGGGCCACCCCGCGTGTGTGAAGCTGGGCACCGTGACAGAGCAGGGGGCGGACTATTATTGCTACGCCTGCGACGACGACGTCGACGACGTGCACTTCGCCGCGCACATGGCCCACTTCGGCATCGACATCCACACCGCCAAGAAGACCGCCAAGACGATGGGGGAGTTGGAGTACGACTACACCTCGCAGTTCGACTTCAACAAAATCACGGAGGCCGGCGCGGACCTCGTGCCCGTCTACGGCCCCGGACACACCGGCATCACGAACATCGGCAACAGCTGCTACCTGGCGTCGGTGGTTCAGTGCCTCATGTCCTTCGCGCCGTTCCAGCGCGCCTTCTACCCGGGCGGGTGCACCCCACACCAGGCCCAGTGCACGGCGGACCCGTACAGCTGCCGCCACTGCCAGACGGAGCGGGTGGCAGCCGGTTTGCTCTCGGGCGAGTTCAGCCGCGACGACGCCACGGCGAGTGCGCCGAACGCCATCTGTCCCCGCCTCTTTAAAAAGGTGTTTGCGCAGCAGCACCCGGAGTTCTCCACCGGGGCACAGCAGGACGCGCAGGAGTACCTTCTCTACCTGCTCGAAGAGATGCAGCGGTACGTGAAGGCACCGGCGGCGGAGGGCGCGGAGGCGTCCCCGGTGCACCCGGCGGATGTGGTGGAGCTGGTGATGGAGCAGCGGGTGCAGTGCAACGCGTGCCATAAGGTGCGCTACACGTACGAGAAGGACCGCTGCCTCTCGCTGCCCATCCCGGTCGACCCGGTGTCGGCCTCCACCATGGCCGCCACCACCGCCGCCGTGAAGCTGACGGAGGAGGAGGTGGACGCGCTGCGGCCGCGGTGCACGCTGGCGGACTGCCTGCAGGCGGCAGTTGCGCCGAACGAGATCGAGTGCCGCTGCGAGGCCTGCGGGGCGTCTGCGGTCTACTCGACCGTCACCCGCCTCGCCTCGTTCCCGGATGTGCTGCCGGTGTACATCCGCCGCACCTACTTCGATCTGGCCACCCTCAACACGAAGAAGCTGGATGCCTACGTGGCGGTGCCACAGACGGTGGAGCTGAGCAGCTACCGCGGCACGGGGCTGCAGGCGGATGAGGTGGCCATGCCGGCTGCGTCGGCGGCACCCACGCGGCGCGCCAGGACGGACGGTGGGGCCTCTGCGGCGCCTCAAGAAGTGGATGAGGTGGCGCTTGTGTCTGTCATCAGCATGGGCATCGACGAGCCTGTCGCGCGCTACGCCCTGCAGCAGACGAACATGAACGTGGAGCGGGCCATCGATTACATCTTCAGTCACCCGAACATCGCGGAGGAGGCGGTGGCAGCGACGCAGGTGCGTGCGGACGGCGCGTCTGCCGCGCCGGGTGTGGCGGAGGTGGCAGCGGTGCCGCACGCCGCCACCGACGGCGCCGCGTCGTACGAGTTGACGGCGATGATCAGCCACATGGGGGCGAGTGCGCGCACCGGACACTACGTGTGCCACATTCGCGACGCCGCCACCGGAGAGTGGCTGCTCTTCAACGACGAAAAGGTGGGCGTGTCGCAAAACCCGCCCTTCTCTATGGCCTCGCTCTACTTCTTCCAACGCAAAACGTAAAAAAGCGAAAGGGGGAAAAGATGAATAAGCCGGTTTCAATTTTTTTTAGTCCTTTTCTCCTTCCAAACGAAACCTTCTGATTATTCGGCGTCATCTTTTTTTTTTCTTTATGCTTCTGTATTACCGTTTGTACCAGTGGAGTACGACCAACCGTGGCCGCTTTTCACTTGCATTTCTAAAGGCGTGCGCCATGCCGAAATTTTTGTTCGCTGAAACGCCTCTATAAAATATACACATGTGTACACTGCGATTTCTGTTCATCAATTTGTACGCTATCAAGACCAAAAAAAAAAAAACTATAGTAGCTGTCAATGGCAACGCGCCAGAGTAAAAAAAAGAAAGAATTGTTGCTAATTCGCACTCAATTTTCTCATAAGACCCCATTCTTTCTCACTTTTTGGACTGCATTAATGCAAGCGGCATGCTTAGAATGTTGTCAGATGCAGTCTGCAGTACTGAGGTCGGAGAGGCAACAGTTCTCAAGCGGTGAATTTTATCTTGACGAAATGTGGACGTACATGTTGACAGTCGCATCGTGAGGTGTCTTGGCACACTCAAACAACACCAAGGTTTGATTGCCATAAAGAAACAAATATAGAGAATAGATTTTTGAAACGTGCACAGGCTAGCTTTTTGCGCACTGCGCGGCTGCCGCATTTTACTTTTCTTCCATTTGTTTCTTACCCCTCCCTCACTCCCTCTTTCTTTTTTGACTTTTTGCCTGCGTTGTACCGGCGTCACGGCCATTAAATCTGCATTCTATGCTCTCCAATTGCCCTGCTTGTTTAAATCGAATTGCTGCCGCACGGTCACCCCCATCGCCATTTACACGTCGACACACAACATCGCTGCGCAACTCTTTTTTCACAGGAAAGTAGTTTACGGATTCTCGAAGTCTATACACTCTACCTATCCTACCGCTACCAAAACAAAACTAGAGTTTTTATTGAGCGCGCAGAAAGGAGGCATACACGAAGTGCCTCTTCTTTTGTTTCCCTCTTCAAGCCACCTGCTGTTCCTCTTCTTTTCACTTCTCTCTCTTTTTTCCCCCTGTTTTCCGCTAATTAGCATTGCGTGTTCCTATCTATTGCTCACGCGCATCTACCTTTTGCCTTGTTGGTTTTTCTTTTCGTTCTCCTGGTCAGTCTCTGTCTTTTCTTATTTTTTTTCTCTTCGTCTACTCTTTCATTTTTCATCACGTTTAAGAGCTAGAAACTCCTTTTTCCTTCTACCGTCTCTCTCGTTCGACTTTGATCAGTGGCACGCCATCGCAGTTCAAACCGACACTTGCCTTTAGGAGTTTACCTGGCCTTTTCGGGACACATTTCAAGTCAACTTTCCTACGCGACTTTCTTTATCCTTTAGCCACCACGGCTTTACATCCTTTTCGTTTTCTTCTTTACTCTTTCTCTCCACTCAAGTTTTTTCCCTTTACCGTGTTTCATATTCCTATTCAAAAATAAACCTCCCGTGTTTTTGTTTTACGTTTTACGTTTTTCAGTTTTTTTTTCATTTTGCGTGTCGTCGCCTTTCCTTCTTTTGGCAATTGATTGTTAATCTAACGAATTACTAGAAGGCATCAGAACCTTTTCTGTTTCTCATCTTTTTATCTTTGTTCCGCTTTTTCCCCGCCATTTTTGGTTTCTCACTTTAAGTGACACTCATCTTTTCTTTAGAATCCCGGTCTCTCGTTCCCTTTGTTTTTCTCCATCTCCCCTACTCTCAAGCTTTATCAAAAAAGCAACAAAAAATCTTCAGATACTAAACAATACTAAGCAGGTAAAGAACGGCACGACAAGCAGTTTTCCAAGAAGTGAGAGTAAGCATTTCAAAACACATTTTCTATCTTGAAGCTGTTTGTCTGACGGGACGACTGAGCCCGCTAACATTTTTCTTTCTTTTCTTACTTATTTTTATTTCGTTAAAGTGTGCGCATACACCGCTGTGAGGCTGGGCTAATCATTGGTGTACCTGTTTGCGTGCTTTAAATCTTCTGTTTCCGCTTCCACAGCATTGTTCAGCATCCTGGTGTTTCATGACTGCCACATTCAGCAACTAATTATATATATATATTTATCCATTTCTTCCAGTTAACACGTTCTCTCTTATTAAAAACTGAGAATCCTGAGTGCCTAAAGTAAACCGAAAGGCCAAACTTTACGAAGCTTAGTTTACTTAGCAGAATTCAGGAGAACGCTTTTGTGCGTCATTTAAGCAGGAAGCAAAACAAACTCAAAAAACGAAAGAAAAAAAACAAACACGTAAAAGTGAGAACGGAAGAGCGTTATTTTTAAATTTTTTTAAAAAGGAAAGCTTTTTTCCCCTTTCTTTCTAAAATCAAACTAAAGTGTGGTAACACTAGCTGTTATCTTCTCTAAAAGAGAGCGGTCAATTGTACAGAATAAGGCCGGTGTCTCGTGGCAATTGTTCTTCGCTCTCTCTTTTTTTATTATTATTTACCATACTCCATCTTTTTTCTTTCCTCTTTCGGATTGCTTTTTGCTCTAGTTGATAGCAAGGTTTAGTCTGTTAGCTGCTCTTTCTTGTTTTCATCCGCTTCTATTTTTTACCCCCGTCACTTCTCTCTGTTTGGTGTTACTTTACTCTCCTCTTTTTTCAAGAACAGCAGTCTCGGCACGGGCATTACTAGTGAAAGCAGATACCTGTTGTGTCACTTCGCAATTTGCGATATCTTGTGAGTAAAATAGCGGCGAACGTTGAAAAGGAGACTTTAATAACAGAGCTGGTGTGGTTGTTTTGTATTCCGCACAGACAAACAAAACAGACGAACCGAAAGGTTGACTGAAAAAAGAATTCAAGCAGCATTAAAAAGAGAGTCTCAAACACTGTGGGAAAAGCTGTGCAGAAGCAAAATCAGATTTTCGCCGGAAAGGAGGAAAAAAAAAAGAAGTACTTCCACAGTTTCTTGCTCTGTTTTTTTTTTTTTTAAACCTCTTCGCTTCGTCGTTGCTGTTTTTAAAGGTTGGGTACCTTGTAATATAAATATACTTCTGTACTTCTTTTTTATTCCTGTATTTTTTTTTCTGCTTAAACAATCTACTTAGGCTCTCTTCTGCATTCTTTTATTTTCTTTTTCTTTTTCTTTTTGTGTGTGCTCGTCTACCTTTATCACGACATCCGCCTTTTATATACTCGTAAGCTCCTCATCATATTTCAGTACTTTTCTGTTGTCTTATCCAAACCAATTTTTTTTTTCTCTCTCTCTGTCTGTCTGGTCGCGGTGAGTCTCTTTGTTCACCCTCTTCTTCTTTTTCAAATCACAGTTCTTTTTTTTTTCAATGCTTGGATGTATAGTAACAGCGTCTTAGTTACATACTCGTCAGCTGCTCTCTCTCCTTTATTGAGTCCTCCGAACTCGTCCTGAGGTACACCAAGATCCATTCTAGTTTTTTTTCTCTGAGTGTGTGTGCTCTTTCCTTCTGAGGGCCTTTTTATTTGTCTTGCTCTCCACAAATCCCTTATTTGTGACCTACCTATCTTTTCAAGAAACGAGTTATCGTTTTCCGACTTTGTCGCCTTAGCTAAAGGATTTCTTTGTTCGTTTGTCTATATCGCCATTATCACAATCAGGAAGCGGAAATCATTTTTGTAGCTTTATTTTCTTTTCCACAAACTGTGTCATTCACGCTGGCTGCTTGACACGTTTTGTTTTTTCTTTTTTGCTTTGTTGTTTGATTACTTCGTTGATCCGGTGCTTTCGACTTCTTCGACAAAGTCTTGTTGCTTTCTGAAGCTCTTACAAGAAAGCAAAGCTTCTGAGAGCTTCAATTTTTGGTTCACCTTGTGCCTCACACGTTGCCCTTCCTTTTTATTCACCCATTGCTGTTTTGTATTTTAATTTTCTCTCACTTTTTGGCGAGGCACTGTTGTTCGCAACCAGATTTTCTAATTTCTTTTTTTTTTTTTTGACAGTGTAGGAGATTTACGTTGTGTGCCTCTGTGTCTGTGTGTGTGTGTGTCCACACCCGCCGATTGAGCAGCCTTTTTTCTTTCCTGTTTCTCACTGTGCGTGCGTGCGCTGCCTACTATGTATAGCTCCGGTGATCCGCACAGGGTTCAATTCTCCGCTGGTCAAAACCCCGTTAACGTCACCTACACTCAGTCGCCTGATAATTCGCAGGTGTCCGTCACGTCCGCTTCCGACGGCAACGGCTACATCCTCGTGATGCCGCAGCCTTACCCACCCCCGCTGCCTAACATCGCCTCCGCGTCAAACAGCACGACGGAGTTCGGCAACAGCCGAATTCTGCAGACCGACTCCGGCCCCCGCCGCGCCATCGCCGACGCCTCTAACTCGTCCGTTTCCGGCCTTCCAGGCAACGCGTTTCCGGTGGGCAGCTTTGCGCTTGTCAAA
The DNA here is from genome assembly GCA_002216565.1 of Crithidia mellificae. Lineage (NCBI taxonomy): Eukaryota > Euglenozoa > Kinetoplastea > Trypanosomatida > Trypanosomatidae > Crithidia > Crithidia mellificae. The sequence goes on along the minus strand of MDUD01007491.1, from coordinate 5,923 downwards.
CCAGTTCAGGGTCCGCCGCCGCCGCACCTCTTCAACCCCGGCGCATCCTTTGCCTCGCAGAACTCCTATCTGACCTCTTTACTCTCACAGCCAAATAGCCCGCAGCTGCCCACGCAGGGCCAGATGCTGTCGCAGCACTTTATGGTGCAGCAGTCACCGCCCCAGCAACAACAGCAGCAACAACAGCAGCAACAGCAGCAACAGCAGGCTTACGTGCCGCAGAGCAGCGGCACCCTTCCGGCTGCCACGCAAACGTTGATGCTCTTTGCCCCGGACCCAAATAACTCGTCTAGCGGGTCCTTCTATGCATTGCAGCCCGCATCTCCGCAAATGGCCGCCGCCGCGATGCAGAGCGGAGGACCGCAGATCATCTCGCCCCTGCAGCTGTCCTCGCCAACGCCGCAGGTGGGTGCGGTGCAAGGCCAAGTGGCCTACGTTGTCAACTCTTCTGGTCCGCAGACAGTGATGTCCTACCCTGGCTACCCGGAGCACCTTGTGGCTTTTCAAGGACCCGGTGCCTGGCAGCGACCGGCAAACATCACTATCAATCAAGGGCCCATGCCACTTCAACAGCAGCAGCAGCAGCAGCAGCTGCATCAATTCCAGCAGCAGCAGCAGCAGCAGCAACAACAAGCGCAGCAGCAACAGCAGCAGTATATCCACTTTTGCAATGCCGGCGGCGCGCTGCCGATGCGAAGTGGCATGCCGTCCTTCTCTCCGTCCATCTCACCCGGCACGCCACCGACGATGGCGGCCGCAGCGGCGCCGCCCCGGGCGCCGACGTCGAGCCCTGGGGGAGTTTCGGCAGCGGCGCTCGGCACCCCGGCCGCGAGCGGGTCGCCGCCAGGTGGTGGCCAACCGGCAGCCCTCGGTGTGCGCAGCTTCATGGCACCAGAGCCGGTCGGGACCTGCATGGTGCGTGACGCGCCTCTTATCACCAACATCCCGCCTCTGGCTCTACCCTGCCCGGCATGGGGAAAAATTCCAGCGAAGCCGATGCAAAATCGGGCACGCAGCACGTCTGCAGCGTTGCCGCAATGACGCGTGCGCGTGCTGAGGGGGTTGCACCATCGTATTGCACGGCCTACCACACAGAAGCTTTAGAATACCTTTTTTTCCCCCATTTTGATTTCCTCGTGACTCGAGCGCATGTGTGGCGATTTAGTGTTCATTTTGAAGCGCTGTTCATGCCTTGTCCTCCTTCCTCCCTTTACCCTTGTTGCCGTCTCAAAACGCTGTTTTTTCTTCTGTTATTCTCTTTCCGTGCTATTCTTTTCTCCTTTTCAATGGAACCAAAAATACAACCAACAATTAAAAACGACAAAATTAATAGAAAGTCTCTTTTCTAAGGCTGTTGAAAAGCTCCCTTTCTTTTCTAATTTTTCTTGTGTTCTTTTTTTTTCTCTCTATTCTGACCTTGAAAAAGCGGACAGGCAACTTTTGAAAGGTATGGGGAGAACTGCTCTACTAGCGTGCATCACTCTGGTTCTGTATATTCTTTCGTTCTTTTCTTGGTTTCGCTTTATTTTTCTGGTTCATTCGCAGTTTTTCCTTCCTTGCCCACTGTGTGTTTCTTACGTAAGCGCTCAGCGCATTTACTTCAATTCATAAATCTATTTTCTCTCTTTTCAAAGCCGCGGTAGCTGTCGGCAACTGTATTTTGCTGTTTGTATGTATTTTAGTCCGTGTATCTGAAAAGAATGATTTTCTGGCTGCTCAAAACCAATTATCTTTTTTTCTTTTTTTCTTAAATTGATTTGTTTGACTTTTGTTCTCGACTCTGTCTAGCATACAACACCTTCCAAGGTTCTTGTTGCAAACAGACATTTTTGATCCTTAATCCCTTGCTGTCCTTTTTTTTCCTTCGATCGCCGCTCTACATATGCGCCTTTCAACCGTTTTAGCAGCTTACAAAGCGTCTTTCGCATCGAAAATTAAACTAAAAAGCCCACAGTACATAGCACAGACAAATAATTGGCTGCCTTTTCGATTCTTCTGTTTCTGTTTTCTCTTCTGTTTCACGTCACTATTCCCGCCGTTGATTTTTGCTTTTGCCCCCTTTTGATCTTTGTTACTTGTCCTTTCTAGTCTTTTTTTTTTTTTAAATTTCCTTAACTACAAATTACCTTGGCTCTATTTTTCACTGGCGCTGCGCTTTCACACTGTGACAGCTTCAAAAAATAAAAATAAAACTGGACCTGACTCTTTCTCCTTTTTTGTTCGTTACTCTCTTAATCAAGTTTAACTTTTTACGCGAAGAAAGCTATACACTTCCTCTTTTGTTTTCAAGTGTCTACTCTATTAATTGACTTTTATACAAAATTAGCGTGTTTTCTTCACTTTACCTTGCCGCAGCGTTAAATTATCATTTTAATTTCAATCCCCTTCCCTCTCTCCTCTACTCTTATCTTATTCGTGCATGAGCTGCGCGGATCCGGACAGGTGTTTTTTCATCAACAAATAGCGAGGCAAAGGCGTTACACAATTCTCAGTCAGAGCTAGCATTTCCTCTTTTTATATTTACCTTCAACAGGTCTTAACTGGGAGTGCTTGTCTTGACTGGAGTGGCAAGGTTGGATGTTTCCCTGCCTTTTTGATCTAGGAGCCACTGCAAATTTATTGGCGTTCAACCGCCACTGCAAATGGCGCTGTGAAAATGCGAACATCAGCTTTTGTGCTCTACCTTGAGGAGTATCCTGAGCCTCTTCCCGCCGTGGCTTTGCATCGCCCTTTAATTATCGATTAAGGTTATTTTTTTTTCCATCTCGTTTTGTTTTCCCCAGTGACTGATGATGGTAATAACAGGAGAATCTCCTTTGTTGGAGAGAAAAAAAAAGCTGTTGTTTTTTCGCCCAAAGTGAATGAGGAGCCGCGTTGGCTATGAAACTGCACCCAGGCCGGCACAGACTTCGACACTACTCGTTTTTTTTTTTTGTGTGTGCGCTTCACACTATCCACAAACNTGTTTAGAGAAAAAAAAAACACAGAAAGACAGAAAGAAGAGCCATTAAAAACGATTTGGTTTATGAACAAATTGAAGAGTTAGGGAGACTAAGAAAAAAAATGAGATATAGCACACGTGGCTTCCAAAGCAGAATGCAAAACAATTTTTCTGTTTGTTTGTTTGAGGCCTCCAAGAGATTTTTTCTTTCTTTCCTCTAAAAGTTGTGCTTCTTTTTTCTCTGAGTCTGCGTCCTCTGTCAAGCAAGCTCTGTGCTCCTTGCCACTCAAGACAATTTATGTGTTTGTGTGTACATTGCNCTCTCTCTCTCTGTCCTTTTCTTGCACCCTGCTTCACCACCTCCCTCTTCCACCAACGAAAGTTTTGTGTTCATGCTGAGAAATTTTACAACAGACTGGCCCAGTTTTGGTTGTCTGCGTTGAAAAAAAAGACTTTTTTCTCTTGCATATGTCAACAAGATACTTTAAAGGCTACACGAGTGAAAGGATGGACAAACTACAACAAGCTTTTTTTCTCTCCATTTTTGATTTTAAACCTTATTTTAGAAGGGCCCACTGTCTGTTGTAGCGTAATGCATCCCATGGTCGAGGCTTTTGTGCTTCAATAAATAGTGGTTTAGTAGCCACTAGACGCTATGATACGGATGTTAATGTGGTCACGAAGTGTTTGCCGTCACCGACTTTTTGTCTCACAATCTTCCTTTTTTGTTTTCCCTATCGCGTCTCTCCGCTTGCGACGCGATTTCTTCTCTCTTCTTCGTTATCCGTCGCCAGTTTTTTTCTCTATTTGGCGGTTCTGTCAAGTCAAGTGCCTTACTTCTGGTGCTCCGCCTCTTGCCCTCCTATCTTTTCCATTTTTTCTTTCTGACATTAAAAAAAAATCTTTACAAGTTTTTTATTTTCTTTTTGCTAAGAATTTCATACGTTTTTTTTTGGGTTTTCCCCCTTCCTTCACTCATGAGGTTGTTCTTTACCACTTCTTACCGTGCTTTTGAAGTTTTGTTTTATCGTCTTATTACTGCCTGTACGACAGATGCTCCTTTTTTTCTATTTGCTGCGGTGCAACAGCCGCTTTTTCTCCTCCGCTTTGAGCTCTCGCGCGCAATGGTTTCTTTCCTTTTTTTTTATCCGCCGTTTCTCCATTACGAGTTGTCTCGTCCACGTTTTTACAAGCAGGGCTAGACGAAGAAAAGAGTATCTCTTTCTTAGCAAACGAAGGCTGGTAAACGAAAAGCAAGATCGTGACGCAAGACAACTCACTGTGAGGAAGCTGTCTGCAGCAACAACAGAAGCTTTATAAAATATTATATGCAAAAGCATCCTTTTTACCCCTGGTTCCCTGTATTGTTGGTCAGGTACTGCAAAGCTACGGGAGTGTCTGATGGGTTGAAGTGTGACTGCTTTAACGCCAACGGGCTTACACGCGGCATATCACAACGGCATGCGCGTTTTACGCTATTGGCGGGGACCACTGTTTTTTTTCTTTTTTTTTTATGTTTAAGAACAATTCAAGGGCTAATCACTCTAGCACAGAATTTTTATTTTCACCTTCCTGTTTTTAAGCTACCCGTACCGTTAGTGTGTGTATCTTTCTCTTTTGATTCCTATTTTTTGTCCCTCTTTCACTGTTCAGCCTTCATCTCCATCTAGTCGTACTCCTCGCTGCTCCACCAATCTTTTGATCTTATCCATGCTTTCTTTCTTTTTCTTCCTGTAATTACATAAATCTGGCTTTCGCTTATTCCCCTCTGTGCACTAGATCTTTATTCATCAGATAATTCATTTGACCTTTGTTATTGTTGTTGCATTGGCCGGTCTAGGTGAACCTAACAGAACGTGCTTTCCTATCTTTTTTCCTGTCTTCGCTTTTCCCTCTCTTGAGCCTCTTCAAACTCACTGTTCTGTCACTGGCAAATCTTTTGACTTTTCAATTTGGTTCTATTGCTCTTCCACTTCCGTCTTTGGTTGTTCCCATCACTTTTATTTCATGGTTGTTCTTATCGTTTGCTAACTAAGTGTGCTTCTTTTCTTTTTTTTTACCTTGCACTTTTCCACGTGTGTTAGTTTTCTTCTTGCTTTCCTTTAGCATTTTTCTTTTTTTTTCCTTTTTTTCCGTGTGCTCTTTTTTTTTTTGTTTGTATTTTAATCATCGCCGCTGCGACCTCTTTTGTCTCTCCCTTCTATTCCCCCTATTTTCTCTTTTGCGCGTGAAAGGCTCGCGTCTTCATCTTCCCTCTGTATCTTTTTTTTTCGCTTCTTTTCTTTTTTACTCCTTCACTGTATGACTCCTCTTTTTTTTCTTTACAACCTAGATTTTAACAACTCCGCCTTAATTGTGATTGTAACAATAAGGTAATCAAAATTGTCATGTATACATTTTTTTTTTTCTGATTTACTAATTAGCGCTGCCACGGGAAGGGATTATACTTAGCCAATTTGACCAAGAGATGGGTGGAACTCTCTATAAATATTTATTTGCCCATTCACAGCAGTTGCGCTCTTTTTCATTTTTTTCCCTTTCAGTCGGAACCATGTTTCTTGCTGAATGAAGATCTTTTGGTGTGCAAATGGCGGACCAAGTGAGATCTTCGCGAATTTTTTTTGTTAATAAAGTCACCTTTCTTCCCTTATACCTATATATGTATTCAAACACATCGACACTTTTTGTACTGCAAAACTCATAACAAAATATGACAAATCGTTTAGCATTGAAGCTCACAGGTAATACACCTTCTTTGCGTTTGCGTTTCTGCCCGCGCTTCAGAAACAGCAACAAAACAAAAATGTTTGCTATTGCAGCATTCCCGTCTTTTTTTTTTTTAAGTTCATCAAGAGAACCTATCTTCTCTTGTATTTTTAAGTACATATATATATATATATCTTGAGCGTTTAGGGCAGTCCAAAAGCGAAAAAAACAAAGAACATAGCGAAGAACTCAGACCGCGTTGATTCTTGCACGAAA
>MDUD01007490.1:0-21675 GCA_002216565.1 Crithidia mellificae | reverse complement strand
AAAAAAAAATCATCGTCGAATGTTCTGGCGACGCTCATAAGCCTTGCCAGACAGCACGCGGCCACGTCCATCCTGAATCTCCTCGTGGTCGATGTTCTCACGGAGACGCTTGCGCAACCCGCTTTCAGACGCGTTCAGCTTATCGCGCAGCTCGATGACCTCACGAATTGAGGTGATGCCCTCGAAGCTCCGCAAGTGCTGCGTGACACCGAGGCGGCGCAGACCTTCGGCGTGCCGGTCAGCCCCGAAGTGCTCGCGAAACACTTTCGGTCCTTTGTACACCGTGCCGCCGCAGACGTCACACTTGAATATCTTGTCCAGCTGATGCAGCTTTGCCATCCAGCGTGGAATTGGCTCACCGTTCTCGCCAATAAGCTCGTCCGCCTCCTCTTCCTTTTCCGGGGCGGCTTGCACCGGTGGCGGAACTCCAGGGCCGCCACCACGTCCACGGCCGTAGCGCGGGTTGAAGCTGTTGCCGCCGCGTTGGGCATTGAAATTGGTACTATTGGGGTTGCCTCCCAAAGTCGATCGTGCCTTGTTTTCCCTGAGAGACATTTGCAGGTTGTACTGAGCGGCATGTGCCACGGTGCCCTCCACCGTACTTGCCGAGTTCTTCTTCACCTCATCCAAGGAGGCCAAGAACTCTTCCTCGGCCTGAGCTCGGTCATTCTCCAGCTCCTCCATGGTGCGACTGTAATCGCGCAGCAGCGTCTTGTCGGTGTTCTCGAGAGCGGTGAAGAGAAGCGAGTGCAGCAGCGCGGTGGCCTTCGCTTCTGCCATGCACACCGCCTTCACCTCTGCCAGGTTCGTGGGAAAGGTGGATGTTGGTGTCTCCACCGCACGCGGCTTGTGGCCTTGCGCTTCGCTGACGTCACCGTCTTCGTCGCCTTCCTCGCTGCTGTGCCCTGCTTTGCCGCTCTCCTGCTGCTCTTCCTCCTTCACTTGAGCTTCCTCTTCGGTGCCTTTGCGGTTGATCAGAAGCTTCTCGATCATTGTGATGGGCCACAAGCTGTAGTTCTTTGCGTGTCGACGCAGCGACGGCGGGATAGTCAAGCCACACGACACCTTGTTCTCAACCGCAATTTTCGCTGTCGTCTTCCGGCGCAGCGCGGCGTCGGCCTCCGCTGCGTCTTCTGTGGCTTCCGCAACTTCTTCGTTTTCCTCCGCAGCGGTGTCCGCAGCGGCAGCAGCGGCGGCGGCGACGCTTGCGATGTCCTTCTTCGCTGCCAGCAGCGCGGCCCAGTACTCCTCCCCGTCATTCTCCACCTCCACCAGCAGACGCTCCAACGTGTCCTTCTTGAGCGGGTTGACGCGGTGATAGAAGTCCACCAGGTACGCCAGCACCCCATCCACGAAAGCCTTGTACAGCCGGAAGCCCACCACCTTGCGGTGCGCCTCCGTTTCGTGTAGCAAAATCTCTGGCAAGGCCTTGGGGAAGCGGAAGAAGTCCAGTCGTCCAGGCCACAACGCGGCCCACGTCACAATCGACGCCGGCTTGAGCGGGGCGAGTGCGGTTAGCGTATCGGCCGCAACGTCGCCGCTCGCGCACGACTCTGCAATCGTCTTGGTGTGCACCATGAACGCGCTGTATCGCGCGTAGTGCGCGTCCACATCGAAGCAAGCCCCGAAGTGCTCATTCAAGCCGAAGAGGTCGTTCAGCATCTTGGGGTTTGGCGTGTTGAGCTCATTCTTTACGGGCGGCAAGTCGTTGTAGGTGTGGTGGTACTCGCGAATGTCCGCAAGTCGCGCTTCAAACTCCTTTAGCGCGGCTGCCAGATCGTCCGGACTCTCCGCCGGCGCATTCTGCGCTGCCACGATGTCATCCTCGTCCAGGTAGGCGTCCAACAACTTCTCCGCCGTCGCCTTCACCACCTCTGCTTGCTGAATTGTAAAGTGGTCGAGTAAGATGCGGTGTCGCTCATTGGTGATGGAGGAGGCAAAGAGCTCCTGCTGGACGATGGAGTCGATGCACTTCTCAATGTCCGCCTCTAACCCGCGGATGCGCTCCAAGACGTTGGTTTGCATGGCTTGCTAGTAATTCTGAAAATCTCTTCTCGAAAAAAAAAAAGAAGCAAGAGAGCGGAAAAAAGATGATGAGGGTGTGAAAAGCGAACAGAAGCAGGAAGGTGATGAGAGAAAGATAGATGGAAATTGTTTTGGTCATGTGAGGCAAATGGAAAGCACTTCAGTTGTCGAAAAAAAAGTGGTAAAAAAAATTGCTTTTTGTTAAAGAAGCAATAGTTTTGCGCAATGGTGGTTTTTTTTTTTTTTCGCTGTTAACAAAACTCCTCTCCCGTAATAATGCGCATGGTCTTGTGAAAACACCAAGCCAATTGCCGCAAATTGAATTTGCCGTCATCAACAAAGCTTAACCAGAGAAAAGAAATCTTCAGCTCAACCACTGTAATAAAATAGTTTCTTTCCAATTCTTTTTTTGTAAATTCTTTGCGTTGTTGAACATCAGTGAATATGTACATCGGAGAAAGTGAAGCGAGAAAACTTCACAGCCTCTAGAAAGTGAAAACCAAGAAGAAAGCAAAACAAATAATTGCAAGATCATTATTGTTGATGAGAACCAACAAGATAACGCTGAGTAAAACAAACCGAGATTTTAAAGTCTAATGTGTGCAAGCTATCACCTGAAAACAGAATCAAAAAAAGGAGTCATTGTTGTACATCGTTGACAAAGTTTGATTACAAAGATACAAAAGGTGTTTCGTGAGGTGCCCAAAGAAAAGGAGCTAAGGAGAACACCGATGAATTTTACCTTGATGTGGCCCCATCAAAATGAAATATATACTATGCTCTCTGACCTCACGCAAACACCTTCCAGTCCGTGCGACTCAACCAGAAAAGAAAAACGTTTTAAAAGAACAGATCTAAAATTCCATAAACAGTCAAGCTGACACTGTCAAAAGCAAAAAGCTAAAAGTCAGAATAAATTACGACACTAATACAATCAACTGCGCAACAACAACAAAACAAAAGCTTTCTCACTTCTTACGCCCGCTCTGCTTCCCGGTACCGGCGCGGTCAGCACCACCGGTGAGCTCCACGTAGTACAGCCACTCCACCGACTGCTGCGCGTTCTTGCCAGGTGGCGTGCACGCAATCGACACACGCCCGCGCACCACGTCCTTGTCCTCCTCCGCCTTGCACTGCAGCACCACATTCGTCGTCTTGTGCGCTGGCACCGTCTCCGTCTTCTTCACCGGCGCAAACGCAGGCGAGTCGGAGGTCACGAAGATGTTCACGGGCTCGTGGAAGACGTTCTTGAAGGGCAGCTGCAGGTTCTGCCCTGCCCGCGTCGTGAACGGACCTTGCCGCTGCGGGGCGGTGCAGGTGGCGGTGATGGGGAACGTGTACGTCCCTGCAACGGGCGACACAAACTCCATCGTCACCCGCTCCTCACCCATCTCCGACGGCTCGTAGTTGAACTCCACCGCCACTTCCTGTCCACGCGGCGCTGCCCCGGCCACCGCACTCGCCGAGCCGTGCACGGCGGCGACCTTCACAGTAGCCGCGCCTTGCCCACCACCCCCTCCCACGCGGCTGAAGCTAGACTGCGCCTTGCCGAGTACCTCCCCATTCAGGCGGATCGCAAACTCGGTGTTCGACTTCGCGTAGTGGGTAAAGCGCAGGGCGAAGGCGACGTGCTGGCCAAGGGGGCAGGCCACCTGCGTCGGCCGCTCAGGCCCTGCCGCTTCCGTTGTGGTGGTGAGACGGAACACGTAAACGTCCCCGGACCCGCCGAGCTCGGCTGCCGTCACGGTACACTGCACCGCCGCCGGCGCCTTCTTGGGCAATAGCGGGAAAAAGGTCACCGCAGCCTTGCCGTGGCTCTGTGGGGGGACGACCACGGATGCAGGCAGCGTCAGCCCCTCCAGCGCGCTTGCTGAGATGGCTCCGCCGTCGACCCCGGTCGACTTAAAGGTGAATTCCACCGACTTGCCGAGCGGGTTGGTGAGTGGGATGTTGAAGGTGGCCACATCGCGAATGCCCGATCGCAGCTCCACCACCGTGGGGGCGGCTGGCGGGGCTGGCCGGGCGTTGATCTCGATCTCGAAGAACTGCTGCATGCCCTCGCCCGTGACGGGGTTGCCGTTCTTGTCGACGGGGGCGAAGCGAACAATACCGCGGTACGTGCCTTCGCGCAGCGGTGTCACCGTCAGCACAAACTCCTTCGACGACTTAGCCGGCACTTCCAAGGACGCCTTCAGCGCAGCCGCGACATCGCTTGCCACCCCAGCCCCGCCTTTGCTGCCAGCCTTCAACCGTCCACTTGCAGCACCACTGCCGTTGTTGTTGTTGTTGTTGTTATTGTGAAGGTTGTTATTTTTACTCGGGTTGCCCGCGTTTGTTGTGCGGGATGCGGCCGTACCAGCCGCTGCTCCGGCGGCAGGGGAAGAAGAAGAAGTGGGGGCGGAGGCACCACCAGCTCCTTTTTTCGCAGTCGAAAGCCCCGCCTCGCCGTCGCTCTCAAGAACGCGCATCGCGATCTGGGCGGCATTGGCACCACCACCACCACCACTGCTGTTGCTTTCACCGCCCTCGAGTGTCGGGCCCGCCGTCCACTCCACGGAATGACGGAAGCGCGCCACACTCGTTGCGGACCAGTTGTGAACCTGAAAGCGCAGGGACAGCGGAGCGTGGGCGGCGGCGTCGTGGCGCTGCAGCGGTGCGGCGGGACCAGCGGCCTCGGCTGTGCCCTCCAACGCCACGCACCGACCCGTGCCATCGGGCAGCGGAACAAAGAAGAAGCCCTTGTCCTTCTGTTGTTGCTGCTGCTGCTGCTGCTGCGCCGATGCCGATGCCGCCTGCGCGACGGTGCTCTGGCGTGTCTTTTCATTGCCCTCCGTTCGTGTCGGCGACGGATTGCGCGGCGCACCTGTGTTGTTGCCCACCGCAGAGGTGCCGGCGGGCGCGGCAGTAGTCGGTGCACTCACGGTGGGTCGTGTTGGGTTGTAGGTGACCGCCACCGACGTCTTTGACTGCGGCTTCAGCGTGACAAGCGGGGGGCAGCTCCACACCGCGTTGTCCACAAGCGGCTCCGCCGTCCATGGCTGATCGGTCGTGTTGACCACCTCAATCATCCGCGTGTGGGTCTCACGCGCGCGGCAGGCGAACTGCACCGTCTCCGTCGCCGGTGGCCGCGTCACGGCGTTTGCGTCGATGCTCAGCGACACCGGTGGGGCACTGTCCAGCTCCAGCCTCAACGTGCGTGTTGCTTGCGGCGGCGGCGGGGACGGCGTGGGGGCGGCTGGCGAGGAAGATCGGCTCGCCATGGACCCGGCCTTGCGCTTGCTCCTCGCGGCACTGCTGTTATTTGGCCCACCGGGTGTGGCTGCTGGGGTGTAACGCACCTCACACGCCACCTCCGTGTGAGCACGCACAAAGCCCGTAGCGGGGGTGATGGCCCACTCCCCAGCAGGCCGCAGCTGCTGAAGGCTGTTCACCCACGAAAACTTCTGTGAGAGGTCGCCGCTGTTCAGGATGACGACCTTGCGGGTTGCAGAGGCACCAATGACGACGTCGCGGAACTCGAGGTGCGACGTGTCGAGGTGCACCTCGGCATCCGCGCACGACCCGCTCACTGACACAAAGGGCAGCTCCACCCCACACACCAGCATCTTCACCTCGCGACTGAACTCGCTCATGCGGTGCGTTGGTGCGAAGACGACGGAGACGGTGACCGCCTCCTTCGGCTTCAGCACCAGCGTCGTGGCGAGTGCCGCTGCGCTGCCGCCATGTCCAGGCAACGCAAGGGAGATGCCTTTGTTCTGAAGATCTTCATCCACTGCACGCGCAAAGGAGACCGGCGTAGGGATCTTGCTAAGGCACTGCAGGCGTGCTTCCACCGTACGCGACTCACCTACGCGAACTGCGCCGAGCTTCGCAAACGGGTTCGCCACCTCCACCCGCGGCGCCACGCCCTCGCCCTCAATCTGCAGCCGCGTCGTGTGCACCTTATTCAAGCACAGCTCCAGCACATCCTCGTAATGACGCACCTCCGTCGGGGCAAAGGTCAGCTTCAGCCGCGCCGTCTCTTTTGGTCGGACGACGAGGGAGGTGCAGTCGAGCTTGCACCACGCGTTCTGCGTCGCCATGCCGCACTCGACGGCAATCGTCTCGGCTTCGATGTTCGTCAGCTGCAGCTCCTGCGTGACCATCCCCGCTGGCTGCGCCTGCAACTCACCGTCCCGCCCGAGATCCGCCGCGGCGGCCTCCGCGAGGGAGGTGGACAGCACATTGTTATACGCGGCAATGAACCGCGGCCCAAAGTCGTAGTGGTCGAAGCTGAGCCGCAGCCGCGGCAGGTAGGCGACCGCACGCACGCTCACCTTATACGCCACGCTGCCCTCAATGCGGAAGACAAGGCGGCACTGCTTCAGCGTCTCTTCGGATGCCGGGGTGTACCGCAGCGTCATGACGGCGCTCTGACCCGCCGGCACGGCGCCGTCGATGTTGTCGACGCTCACACACGGGTTGGCTGGCGTGTCCACGCTGTAGTGAAAAGGGTAGGTGCCCGTGTTGCGCAGCACAAAGCGCCGCGTCGCCGTGGTGTTCACCTGCACCCGGTCCAGGTCCAGCGTCAGCGGCTGCCCACGCAGCACCGTCAACGCCTCCGCACCGGGCACGCCTTCTGCCGCGGCGGTGGCCGGGTCGATCTGCAGCGTGTCGTGCACGCAAATTCCGACTCCCTTCACGTTGATGGAAAGCGGGAAGCTGGACTTCTTCACCGCACACCGGAGCGGCACGTTGTACTCCATCTCCTCCTGTGGCGCAAAGCTCAGCAGCACGGGCAGGCGCTCGCGTGGGGCGATGGTGCCTCGCAGCGGCTTTACAGTGAGAAAGGTCGAGGTGCCCTCCAATGACAGCTTGTCCCACGCAAACGGAAAAGGCACGTCGTCGCAGTTCTCCAGTACGACGGTGCGCTCTACCCGGGTGCCGACCTGGACGTGGTCGAAGTCCACTTTGCTGACGTGGAAATACACATTCGGCTCCACCACCGTGCCGCGCAAGCGGAAAGGCACGGTCGCACGACCAGGGATGCGGAAGGACCACGTCGACTCTCGCACCCCGAGTGCGTCGGCGAAGAACTCGAACGCGGCCTCGGCGCTGCGACCTGCGGCAATTACACCGGAGGTGGTGAGGCAGCGAAAGGGGGACACCATCCCGCCACTTAACGCAGCCGCGCCACCGGCCAAGGCGGCACCGCTGCTGACGCCGTTGTTCGACGCCACCACGGATGGAGAAGCCGCACCGCCTGCGCTGCCGCTCGCGGACTCCTCAATCCACTCGTAGCTGTACGAGCCCGAGGTGGGGTTCACCACGGGGAAGCGCACTGTTGCCTTGGTGTGCAGTCCGCGCGCGAGAAACTCCACCACCATCGGTGACGTCGTGGACGCCTCATCGCCCGCCTTCGCTGCAGCCACGCCAGCCGCTGAGGACGCCGCCGTGGCCCGTGGGGAGAGCGGGGACGGCAAGGAAGGAGATGCGCTCTGAGCCAGGCCTCGTTTGCGTGCCTCTGCGCTGGACCCTGCCGCACCGGAGGGTGGTGGCGGCACCTTGAAGTGGACGAGAGGACACTCCGCCACGCCCTGCAGCGCCACCCGCACCTCACGTGGCTCGCTGTGCGGGAAGTGCAGCTGCAACTCCCCCACCAAGAGCCCGACGGTGCGGGGCGTGAACGCCACCTCCAACTCCACGTAGCTGCCAACGTCGACGAGGTGCACATCCGCGGCCGCGGCATCCGCCAGCGTCCACGACGGCGACGACACGGCGAAGTCGCCCATCTGTGGCTGCGGCTCCGGCAGCGCCTCCCCGCCCGGGCTGTTCCCACCAGCCGTCGCGCTGGAGGCACCGGCACCAGCCGCAGCAGCGCTAAGTTGGGCTGCGTTCCACGACGGAGCCGGACTTGACTGCCCTGCTGCAGCGCTTATTGCGGAGTCGTAAGCGGTGTTTCCCTTCAATTGCGCAGCCGCATCCGCAGGAGACGAGAAGCCGTCTCCGGCAATGGCGCAGCTGTAAGGGAGAGCCACGCTGCCGGTGTTGGTGAGGCGCACCACCGCTACCCGCTTCTGCAGGAGGTACGTATGCGCGAAAGAGATGGCCTTGAGATCCTTGCTGGCGGCTGCCGCGGTGTGAGCCGGCCCGCTCATCTCCACGCCATCCACCGCCCCGACCAGCTGGCACTGATAAGCAGGAACGCTGCAGCGGTAGCCCATCGTGAGGGGTTGCGTGACGGCCACACCGCCGTCCACCACCGTGTACGCAGGCTCCGGCACCGCCTCCATGATCTGCTTCAAGTTGCGCCGACCCATCATCGCGGCTGCCGCGGACAGGTACGCAGCGGCGTTGGGGTGCACATCAACGTCGTCCTCGCGCAGCACCCACTTCGGGCTCTGCATCGAGTTGTCCCACTCCGAAACCGTCGCGGCCCCCGACGCCGCAGCACCACCTACCGCCACCGACGATGTGGGGTTGGCCCCACGTGCGTTGGCCAGCGTGTTGCTCACGGCGGTGTTGGACGGCGCCACCGTGATGGACTGTGCGTGGAGGGCACAGAGTGCGCGCTGCGTGAGGTCCACCACGGTGCTGCAGACCGTCACCGCGAAGGTTCGCGATGCGCCGGCGGGCAGGTGGCCGATCGAGGGCGTAATGCGCACCGCGCTCGGTGCCTCCCAGACGTATCGCACCAGCGTGTCGGTGTTGTTGCGTGCGCTGAAGGTGCAGGTCTTGTCCACGCCGAGGTAGCAGTCGCCGAGGTCGACGTAGTCGGCGCTGGCGGGGTCGATGCCCTCGAAGGAGATGGCACTGTGGAAGCTGCGCGCCGTCACCTGCACCTCTTTATCCTCGAACGGGTTATCCGCCAAGGTGAGGCGCAGCCGCGTCATCGTCGCCATCGCCTCCACCTGCGACGGGGCGTAGGTGACGGTAACCGCCTGCGACTCCCCGGCCGGCACCACCACCTCCAGCTTTCGACAGGGCTCGAGCTCCGCCTCTTGCGATGGCTGCGGTGGCGGCAGCGAAGTGGGGCTGCTGCCCACCCGCATGGAGAGGAAGCGAGACGCACTACCCGCAGCTTCCTCGCCACCGTTTGCGCCGCTCACGAGTAAGTCGAGGAGCACCTGCGCCTCCACACAGCCCGTGTTGCGGATGGTGAAGGATCGAGAGGACACCGCGCCCACACGCGTCAGCGGCATCTCCAGCACGTCACCTGTGTTGGTGCCCGCCGCGCCAGCGCTGCCAAAGCCGCGGCCGTCGCCGTGCAGGTTGGTGAGCGAGATGGATCCCGCCCCACCCGCGCCCTGCCGCCGACGCACGTTCTTCTTCTTGTCGCTGTTACCGCCGCCGCCGCCAGCGAGGGAGTTCTCCAACCCGCCGCGCAGGTGAGCGTCACCGGCGGCGCTGATGGAGTGGCGAGAGCGGTTGGCCTCGTGGGGGGAGGTGTAGCGGCGTGGCAGCACCAACTCCACGGTGGGCAGCGTGCCCTCACCGCAGAGACCAAAGCGCAGCTGCTGGCCCGCCTCCCCGTGCTCTTCCGCTGCTGCCGCCCCACCTGCCGCGGTGTCCACCGTCGCCACCAGCTGTGCCTGCAGACGGCTCAGCGCGACCGGGGTGAAGGCGACGGTGATGAAGCGACTCTCAAAAGGCGGCAGGGTGAACTTGATGACGGACGTTTTGCTTGGCACTGCCGCCGCACCGCTGCTCTTGCTGCTCAGGGAGAGGTCGAAGCCTTCCAGTTTTGCCGCATCGCTTCCGCCGCTATTACCACCACCACCACCGTTGCCGGCGCCGCTGCTGCCGCTGATCGACCGCCGCCCGTTGCCGGTGCCAGGTCCACCTCCGCCACCGCCACCGCCACCGCCCATGCCGGCAATCCCCTCCAGCTGCACCGCCACAGCGCAGGTCAGCGGACTGCTGTTAGCGATTCGGAAGCGTTCTTCGCAACGCTGTCCCACCAAGACTGTACCGAAGGAGAAGAGACGTTCCTCTTTGCTGAAAGCCCGTGCGCCGCGTGGCAGCTGATCTAGCCGGTACACCACGCGCTGCTCCTCAAAGATCGTTTCCACGTCCGCGCTGGAGGCGAGGTCGGCCGCGATTGACGGCGCCGCTGGGTAGGCGGAGATCTCCACTGGCGTGCCGTAGCGCTCGGACTCTGGTCCGCTCTGCGCGACCCGCACCCCGACCGTCTCGTGCGTGCGATTCTGCTGGCTGGGCACAGTGCTCACGGTGATCAGCTGCGTGCCACCCACCGGCACGGTCCCCTGACCAGGTCGGCAGGTGAACGCACCCACGACAAAGTCGTTTTCAATCCCCTTGAGGCTCTTCAGGGAGCGGCGCGACGCAGAGGCGTTGTCGCCACCGAGAGCGTGGGTGGCTGCCGCGGTGGTCGCACCTCCATCCCCGCCACTACCGTTGCCAGCGCCGAGGCCATTTGCCTGCGACACCTCTCGGTAGTTGAAGAGCGAGTACTCGATCGGGAAGCGGCCGGTGTTCGTCAGCTCAAAGGTGCTCTCGCGCGGCTGGCCGACCATGCAGGAGCCGAAAGAGACACTCGGTGGGTGCACCGCGTACTTCGTGTACCACGCCTCCCCAGAGACCGGGATTGTCTGCAGTGGGTAGAGCAGCTCCTGCTTCTCCACATCGAAGAAGGCGACTTCCATCATGGACAGCTTTGCCGGCAGCTCGCCTTCTTTGTCAATGCGCGCGACGACGTCGATGGTGGCGATGGCGGCATCCTTGTGGCCCATCATGCCCCGCAGCGTGCCGGACGGCGTGGCAATCGTCAGCACCTTCTGCAGCCGCTTCGGCATCCGCAGCTGATACCCAATGTCGTACGGGCACTTGTTCATAATACGAATCACCTCCTTCTTCTCTTCGCCGACGTGCAGGACGCCGAGCTGCAGCTCACGAGTCCATTCAACCACCACATCGTAGCCTTCCGCCTTGACGGTCATCGGGATCGTCTCGTACACCGACTGCGGCTGCCCGACCTCCGAAACAAGAAAGTTGACGGTGCGACTGTGCAGACACGGGTGCGTCGGCGCAAACGTCATTTCCAGCGTCTGCACCTCGTTTTCTTCCAGCACCCCCTCCATCATGCTGCACTGCAGCTCTGTGGGCCACTGCGGCAGCGTCGACAACGACCCAATGGACGCGGCCGCCGCCTCCCTGCTGTTCGTCGCATTACCAACGCCGCTCCCGCTGCCCGGGCCTCCGCCACCGCGGCTGTTGCTGCTGCTACTCGCCTCTGGCACAGGGACGAGGCGCCAGAACAGCGGCACCGCGCCGTCGTTGGCGAGGGTGAAAGACTTAACGAGACTGCGACGCAGCACGAGACGGCCAAAGTCGGCCTCGATGGAGTCTTTTGCGCCGTTCACGGCGAGGGTGGGTCGCGCACCGGTGCAGGTCACCTCCGCCTTCCACGGCACCGGGTTGTCCTTAATGCACGCGATGAGGGTGTTGGTGAAGTCGCCTGGCTTGTCCGGCGTGGCACGGAGCTGCACCCGCTGCGTCGCACCAGGCTGCAGCGTAAAGGCTGCCGGGGTCACAGTGAATGTTTTCTCCTTGTCGTTCATGAAAGACAGCGTCACCTCCGCCTCGGCCGGTTCACGGTTGACAAAGGTCAGCGTTTCTTCAAAGGGCGTGTTGTGCGCCGCGCTCGAGTCGTCGTGCCTCGCGTGGTCGGCGCTGCTCACGCGGCCTGCGGTGCCGGGAGAGACGGACGTTTTCTCCGCCGAGGCCGTCACGCCGGGCGGGACGCTGCTGATCCCTGTGTTGCTGCGTCGCCGCCCCTTCGCGGCCGGAGGTGGTGCGATAAGCAGCGCGCCAAAGTCGAAGACCTTCTTGGAGGCGATGTACACCTTGGCGAGGCGCCGCGCCACATTCGCGTTCGCGCCGCTACCCCCGCCAGCCCCAAGGCGCGGCTTTACCACGGGGAAGATGTCCTTCGGGTCGCGGCTGATGTCGGGCAGCGCGACGGCGGCGGTGACGGTCAGGCACAGCTGTTGAAGCGAGCCGACAACACCAAAGACACACCGCTCCGTAAACTTGCCAACGTGGTCGCTGCAGAACTCGAGGGTGAGAGTGACAGACGAGTGGGCTGGCAGTGTCCACCGCGTCACCTCCTCCTTCTGGAGGACAACAGACGGGACCGACTTCTTCTTCGCGTTTGCCTTCTTCACTGGCACCACCTCGCGCTCCATCGTGGAGAAGAAGCGCACGTAGCGATGCGCCGCCTCGTCTTGGGCACTTGCCGCGGCGTTCGCGTTGGCCTCTCCACTCCTCACCACGCTGTTCGCCGTGAGAGTGGAGGTTTCAGCGACGGTCACAGAGTCCGCAGCCGTCGTCCCCGCCGCAGACGCGCGTGCGCCGCCGGTGCCGTTCGTGCCACTCGTCGCCGTGTCCGCCGTGGCACCACCGCGTCCACCAGCAACGGAGCTCACGGAGGCGCCTCGGCCACGCACCGCGCGATCCGCGCTCCAGTAGCGCAGACGAGCGTCGTTCAGGTAGAACCACTCGCCCAGCTGGCTCACAAACGCTTCTGGCGTGCCGCCGGCAGCGGAGACCTGTGTGGTGTGGGCCGCTCCAGGTGCTGCGGGTGACCCCGCTGCAGCCCCTGCACCGAGGCCGTTGCCTCCACCAGTCGCAGCAGCTGAGAGTTCATTCGCACCTGCCACAGCCGTTGCCGCCGCATAGTCGTCCTCGCTCGTGCGGCGTTGCAGCGCCAGCTGCACATTCACGTTCTCCGCGACCGCCGCCACCTCCGTGGTCTCCGCTGGCACCGACAGCACCTGCGACCAGCCAGTCTTGAATTCCTGCGCCGCAGCTGAAGCGGCCGCGGCAGCACCGCCACCGCTCTTTGCACTCGCGGCAGGTCGTCCGGAGTTGCCGCCTGCTGCTGCTGCGCCTGCCGCTGCGCCTCCGGCTGCTGCATTCGCTTTCTCATCCGTCGAGCTTGTTGGAGGGCAGCCGTACTTGAGCAAGAAGCGCTTGTACCACGCGCAGAACTGGCCGGCGGCGTCGAGCGAGCGCCACTCCTGCTGATCCCCAGACCCGGCAGTCCTGTCCTCACCTGCAGACTTCGTGGGGGCAGCCGCTTTTCCTGCCTTGTTCGACCGTGCTGTCGACTCCAGGGCGGCCTCTGCATGCTGCTGCCGCAGCGAGTCTTCCAGCTCCGCCTGAACCGACGGGTGTGGCAGCTGCGCCGCCCAGTTCCGCTGTTCCTGCTGCGCCGCTTGCAGATCGCGCCGGCAGTCGTTCATGTACTTCAGCCGCCGGTTGTAGTCGTCGCGCTCGGCCTTGCTGAGGGCCTCGTAGGCGGCCTCGCCGATGGGAGTGAGCGCGGCTGCTGCGACGCGAGCTTCGTGGTGTGCCGCCAGCGCACGGGCCGCACGCACGTTCGACATGGGCGTGCTCACCTGCAGCGAGATGACGTGCACAGGGATGCGCAAGGCAGCGCAGACGCTGTTGAGCAGCTCGTAAAGCGTCCACTGGTTGGCCAGCACACCGCAGCGCAGGCCATCGACGACAAAGCGCAGAGGCGCTGATGTCAAAGCAGTTGCTGAGGCAAGAGCAGAAGAAGAAGTTGCGTTCGTGATGAACTCCGACTTCGCGTGGTTGATGGCGCTCGTGAGGAAGAATTGCAGCAAGTCGCGCACGAGCGCCGGCACGCACGCCTCGCACGCCTCCGCCGCCGCCTTCGAACCCTTCCCTGCCGCAGCTGGACTAGACGCTTCCTCCGACGCAGCGGCAGCAGCGTTTCCTGTGCTGTCTGCTGTTGCTGTTCCTGTTGCCGCCGCGTCCTTCTCTTCCGCCAGACGTGTCAGCAAGCAGCGGGCAACGGCGGCGTTCGCCGTGTCGTCGCGCTCCGCCTCTGCGCGAATGAGCGCGTCGAGGTCGACGAGGTGGGTGGCGTTTGGTGCCGCTCTCCGCCACGCCTGCGCCACGCACGTCTTGCCACTCCGCGGCGGACCCACCAGTAGCACCAAACTCGGCTGCACGGCCTTCTCTGCAGCTTCACTGGCGCTGCCACCCGTGCCATTCGCGGTGCCCTGTGCGCCGCCAACCCCGCCTCCCACACCCGCTGCATCGCCGCCCGGCACCTTCGCAGACGCGCGGCGGCTCTCGCGACGTCCGCCGCGCGCGCCACCCTTGCCGCTGCCCGACGCACCACGCGAGGAGCCGGCGGTGCTGCTGCGTGCCTTAGAGGCCGCCCTATTTCCGCTCGCCTCCCCAGCGCCTGCGGATCCGGCGGCAGCAGTGCTGGTGGCGTTAGACGTGGCGCCTGTGGCGCCCACGCCCTCACCACCGCCGGCACCGGCTGCTGCCCCCGCCTCGCTGTCGCTGAACGGCTGCGCCACCGCCGTCAGTGCCGCCGAGTCGGTGTGGACGCGCTGAAAAACTTTCTCCAGCAGCGCGTCAGGCAAATAGTCGCCGGCCTTGATAGGAGGCAGCAGCACTTCGTGGTTGGGGTCGATGGCAAGCGCGCGCCGCAGCAGCTTCACCTCATTCGCAGCCCGTGCATCGAGCCCCACCGTGAAGACCTCGACAGGGTGGTCTTCGTCGTTGGCGAGGGTGACGGACTCGTGCAGCACCTGGTGCGGACGCGCCGGTGGCAGCCGCAGCTGCTCCGAGCTGAGGCGCAGCTGGTAGTGCCGGGCCGTGCCGGTGAGCTTGACGCTCAGGAGACTGCTGGAGGCACCCGTGCCGCAGCGAAATTTCAGTTGGGCCGCCGAGACAACGACGGGTGCCGCTGCGCCGGCCGCTGCCGATGTGCCTGTCGCGGGGGACTTCTCAGTGTTGCGTGCGCGGGAGTTACGGGGAGCGTAGTAGACCTCGATGGTCAAGGAGCCAGAGGCCGGGACGACGCCGCGGTCCTGCTTCACCCAAAACTCCGGCAT
Organism: Crithidia mellificae; assembly: GCA_002216565.1. Taxonomy (NCBI): domain Eukaryota; phylum Euglenozoa; class Kinetoplastea; order Trypanosomatida; family Trypanosomatidae; genus Crithidia; species Crithidia mellificae. Next base: position 6,766 of record MDUD01007490.1, on the reverse strand, counting down.
TCCATTCTCGTCTGCTGCGCTGTCGTCAACCCCGACGACGCCCACGCCGCGCCGTGCGCTGCGTGGCGACGCGGCACTTTTTTCATCCGCGGCTGCTGCCGTGGGGGCTGCGCGGCTTGCGTCGTCTTCGCGCGCTTCCACTCTGCTGCTCTGGCGGCCAAGCACGGAGCCTGCCTCATTCTCTATGAGTTCCTTGCAGGTCACCCGCCACGGGCACGCCACCGCCTCCGGGTTCGTCAGCACCACCGGCAGCACCTTCACCTCGCCCAGCAGCACGGCACCAAAGTCCACCTCTTTCTCCTTCGCCCGCAGCGACGGCGTGGCCACGTAGCAGCGACACTCGATCACCACTGCCGGGCCGTTTTTAATGTCCAGCGTGAACTCGTGCGCGTTCTCGCCGTGCGGGACGAGGCTCTCCGGCTTTGTCGCGTCCATCGTGAGCTCCATCGTGGTTGTCTCAAAAGCAGCAACCTTGAAGCCCTTCACCGGCTCCACCGACACCGGCAGCTTCGCGAGCTCTTTGCTGTCCAGCACGATGTTCACGCCCTCCGTGGACGGGTTTGCAATGGTCACCTTCGCCTTGCGCACGTCGTGGCGGGTGAGGTGGCCAAAGTCGACGATGTAGCGTGCAAGAACGAGCTTTGTAGCACTGGACCCGCTGCTGCGCTGCGCCGTGGCCGAGTTGCGATGCATCGCACGGGGCGCGAGAAAGAGCGGTGGTGGTGATGGTGGTGCGGACGACAGAGAAGTGGAAGCTGCTCCGCCGGCTCTGGGTTTACCCGGTGCCACGGAAGTCTGGTCGAGCGTGCTGCCGACCTTTTCCCGGATGGCGCGGCAGAACGCCAGCCGCTCCGCCTCCAGTGTCGCCCAGTCCTTCTGCAGCACGACAGGCAGCTCCGCAGGTGACGTTGTCGAACCTGGTGCGCCAGACTGCAAAGGCGTGGTGGCGAGGCGCGCCTCCACCTCCTGCAGGGCGGCAGTAAAAGCAGTGAAAGGTGCCCGGTAGACCTGCACGGCGCTGCTGCTGCCGCTGCCACCTGTGCCACCAGTAGCTGAAGCGGCACCCGCAGAGGCAACACCAGCAGCAGCGGCGGTGGTTGTGGTAGCGAGGGCGACACTGCACATGTAGCCTGACCCAACGACGCGAATGGGCCGAGGGTCGAGGTGGCCGATGCGAACCCACATCTCCTCCTCAAAGACATCGGGCACCTGCGGAGAGTAGGTAATCTGCAGCCGTGCCTTGTCGCGCAGCACACCCGACATCGGCGACACTTTCAGACACTCCGGGTGGCGCACCTTACTCAGGTCCACCTGCCACGGCACGTGCACCTGCGTCGTGTTGGTCAGCGTCACCACCTTTGAGGCCGACTCGTAGAAGGGCAGCCGGCCAAAGTCGATGTGCGTCTTGTCGCAGTGCGCCTGCACGACGTTGGCCGCGGCGCGCAGATCCAGCGTGTACGTGGGGCCGCCTTCGATGTGGCACACCGCCACCGCAAGCGCAGTTCCCATGTCCACGCCTTGGAAAGCGACCTCCACCACCGTCCGCTCACCTGGAAGGAGGGTGCCGGAGAAAGGGATGATGTCAAAGCCATTGAGCTTTGTCGTGGCCGGAGAAGCACCGACGGCGCCACCGGTCGACGTCGCGGCAGATGCCGCTCTCGTCGGCAGAGTGGCCTCGCCAGCGCTGTCCACGGAGCCTTTCTTCGCCTCCGCAGGTGATCCAGCCGTGGCAGCAGCGCTTGTCGCTGTGTTGTTGTTGTTACCGTCTTCGATTGGACTGGCCGCAAGAACAGCAGCACCAGCAGCACCAGCCGCGGTGCTACCGCCGTGCGGCCGCAGCAGCGACCAGCAAAAGCGCGCTGGCAAGTCGTGCGATGGGTTGTGCAGCTCGATGCTGCGGCGTTGCTCCGTGTTCGTCAGCACGGTGCCAAAGTCAACCACGCTGGACGGGTTCAGCACGACAGCGGGGAAGTGCAGGACAGCCGAGAGGGAGACGAACTCTTTCCGGTCGTGCTCGGCAAAGCTGAGCTGCAGCTTCGCCTTTGCAGTGTGTGAGGTGAAGTCACCGCGGTAGAGTGGGTTGCACCGCACACCCACCACATACGACTCTCCGCTGGCGAGGGTGACGGTGGGCGGACCCTCCAAGGTGAAGGGACTTCCTTTTGGAGACGTCGCCGCCGCCTTGCTGCCACTGCCGCTGCTAGATGTCGTCGCTGCTGTTGTGGTGTTGTTGGTGCTCTTGATGCGCAGGGCCACCACGAGCGTCTTGCTGGTAATATTTTTCATCGTGAGCGACTTCACCAGTGCTGGCGCTGCCGGCGCCGACGCCGTCGCAGTTTCAAGGCTAGTTGTCGAGACAGGTGCGGCGGCGGTGTTGGCGTACTCGAAGTTGATGGTGCGGCTGCTGCACGACAGCGTAGGCGCAATAAAAGTCGCCTTCACCGTGCTGCGCAGCACCTCCTTAAAGGTGCCGGATTGTTTGAGGGTAAAGGTGTCGCTGCGCACGCCAACCTCGGCGCAGCTGCCGCAGAGCGCAAAGACAGCCGAGCCGCCGGCCGGAATGCTGGCGCGCTCGGGTTTGTAGGTGAAGGTGATGGGTGATTCGCCTTCTTTGACCTTGGTGCCGCGTGTGTTCTGCCACTGCACCTCCTGGTCGCGTCGGCCGTAGTTGTGCAGGGTGACCGTCTCCGCCACGGGCAGCGTGGTCAACACGTCACCGAGGTCAATGCTCTCGAGGGTGCGGTCGGCAAGAATGGGCACGCCGTGGCCGGTAACCTTCACCGACACCGTGACGTCGTTTTCGGACGATGCCGCGTTGGCGCCAGCATCGGCGGCGCTGTCCTTCTTGCTGGTCGTCTGAGCTTCGATGGCGCTGTTGTTAGCGCTGTCAGACGCGGTCGCCACGGGGGTGCGACGCAGGCGCAGCGTGTCGACAAAGGCAATCGCGTCGTCCGGCTTCGCACGCACGCGGACGGTGAGCGACGAGTGCGGCTCCAGCACCCCCTCGGCCGGCTCCACGGTAAAGACGGGCACGCGAGGAAAAGGCAGGGTGGACTCGGCTGGCGCTGCATCCTCAGCGGTCGTCATCGCCGCTACGCCGCCGTTCAGGCTCATCACAGAAGCCTCCGCAGCTGCGCTCGCCACGGTGCCGTAGCGGTCGAACAACAGCGCAAACGGCGCCGGCACCGGGCTTGTGTTCTTCAGCGTCAGCTCACGCACCTCCTCCGTCAGCACCGCCAGCGTGCCAAACTGAACGTTGGACGGCTGCAGCTCCACGTGCGGCCCGCTCGCCACGGCGCTCACGAGGATCGTCAGCGGCGCTGCATCCGGCTCGCTGACGTCACGGCCCAGCACATGGAGGGCGAGGGAGAAGTGCAGCCGACCAGGCCGCAGCGCCGTCAGCGTCACGGGCAGCTGGAGGGTCTGATGCGGCGAGATCCAGTGCACGCCGTCGTCGTGGTCGCCGGAGACCGGCAGTTCCACCATGACCACCTCCGTCAGCGCCTCGGCGTTCAGCAGCTGCAGGTTGAACATGCCCGTCAGCGCCGTGTCGTTGGAGATGGCGACGTTAAGCGTGGTTGGGTAGCCGACGAAGACGCCGCCGAAGGTCAGCTCCGTCGTGCTGGAGTGGAGGGTGGGCACCATGCAGGTGGCCTTGAGGGGGATGGCGTCCAGCACATCCCCCACGTCCGCCACCTCCACCAGTAGCGCCGTCTCGTAGTCGCCCACGGTGCGAGAGCGAAACAGCACCTCCACCGCTTCCGTCGATCGCGGGGCAATGACGCCGTCGGCCGGCGAGATGACGAAATCGTCCGCGTAGGCGCAGTCGTCCGGCAGGTGCAGCGTGTAATGCATCGGAATTGGGCTGGTGTTCTCGATGTGCATGGTGCGGGTGTGCTCCATGTTGTAGGAGACGTTGCCGAAGTCAAGCTCGTCGACGTCGCACTGAAAGTGCGGGCCCAGCACCCGGCCCTTCAGCAGCAGCGGCACCTCCTCCACCGCCCCTTGCATGTGCACGTGAAACGTCTCCGCGAAGCTGCCGATGCGGTCGGACTTCAACTCGATTCGCAGCTTCACCACCTCACCGGGTGCGAGGGAGCCGTGCGATGGGGTAAAGTGAAACTTGCTGGCAAAATCGACGGCGGGGGTGACGGACATCTCCTGTCCAGCGAGAGCCGCCGCAGCGTTATTGACGTTCCCACCATTGGCGGCAATCGGCACGGGTGGCATGACGATGTACTGACACTCAATCGCGCAGGTGTTCTCCATCGTCACGGTGTACTCGTGCACCGCGTTGAGGTAGACGTCGCCGATGTCGAGACGGTTGTACTCGAGCTTGCACTGCGGGCCAACGCCGTGGCCGCGCATGAGGAGGGGAAGGCGGTTGGTGGACCCGGTCACGTCGAGGTACGCGACGGACTCGTAGGGCACGGCGAGGTGCGGGTTGAAGGTGATGGTGAACTCCCGCGTACCGCGGCCGTAGAGCACGCCGGAGAGCGGCTGAATCTGGAAGGCCTCGTCCCCTTCGTAAAGCTCGGTGATAGTCTGGTGCGGTGATGCGACGTGTCCGCCATCGGTCCCTGCCAGCACTTGGAGCTGTGGTCGCTGGTGCGTCTCCGCTACGCCAGGTCGTGTCGGCCGCTTTTGCTTTCGGCTGTCACGCTGCCCCTCACCCCGGTTCGTGTTGCCGTACGAGCCGTAGCCGCTGTGGCCGTCATCAATGCCACTGCGGCCGCCTCGTCCGGCCACCGCGTCGTCGTCGTTGTACTCGTCCTCCGCCTCGTCAGTGAGGCTGTCGCGAAACGCGCTCTTCCACGCAAAGAAGATCGTCTCATCGCTCTCATTGCGCACTCGCACCACCGTCTGGCGTTCCGTCGTCACGTACGTGTCGGCGAGCGTCACCTCGCCCTCCTCCAGCACCACCCCGCGCAGTTCCACCGCGGCGGCGGAGAGCCGCACGTCCTGCACGACGTCTCCCTCTGGGCCAAGAAAGAAACGCAGCAGGCCGTGGCAGGTGGCGGCGGAGCGCAGGTGCGGGTCGGGGTGGAAGTGCAGTGTGACGGGGGCCACCGTCACCGCCTGCCCTCCCACCGCGCAGAGCGGCTCCACCACGCCGTTGTGTGGGGTGATGGAGAAGCACGACGACAGCCGGTGCCCCGCCGCGCCGTCCCCACCGTCGTCGTTATCGCTGCCGTCAAGGCCGCAGGTTTGCCCCACGGCGGCGCCGGACGGGTCGAGCACCATGGCTCGCCAGATGCAAGCCCGTTCACTTGTGTTACGCAGAAAGAGCGGCGTGGTGCTCGAACCCTTCATGGGAGCCGGCTTGAGCGTGAGCTCGGCGGGCAGGTGCAGGCAGCCGCGGCTTGCGTAGGCGCGGACAGGGACGATGAGAGGCTCCTCGTCCTCGGTGCGCACCACCAGGTCCGCCTCGTAGTCCTTCGTGTGGCTGGTCGGAGTAAAGGAGACGGTGTAGGTCACGGAGAGTCCGGGGGCCACCTTGGACGACGACTCCGCCCCGCGCGGCGCGGACAGCTCAAACGCCGTACACGCGTGGGGGCGATCGACCCGCACGTGCTTATTGAACGCCGTGCGGTTTTTCAGCTCGAGGGTGGCGGTGTACGTCGTGTTCGCCTCGTAGCTGTCGAAAATAAGAGTAGGAGGATTTACATCGAAGGGGAAAGGTGCAGCATAAGCGAGACCGGCAGCAGCCGTCGTGGCCCCCGCAGCCCCAGTTGCAGCGTGGGTGTTGTTGTAGGTGGTGCGCGCCGCGGTGGTTGCCTTCGCGTTCAGCAGCTTCCCGGTCGCATTGTGCGACGACGGCCCCTGCTGCGGCGATTGCCGTCCAAGGCGGGTGGTCTTGGTTTTGACGGCTGCGGGGCGATGCGGGGCCATACGGCCGTCTTTGGAGGTCGTCCGTGGTGGGTTGTGCGGCGATCCAGTGGCTGTAAAGGTTGCAGATGACGCGAGCGGCGCCGCGTCTGCCTTCTCGACAACCCTATCAGTGCTTCTGCCGCGCGTGGAGGCGGGCATGCTGTTGGCAAATTGCTTCCGAGACGCCGGTGAAGTCGAGGACCGCATGGCAGTTTGCTCTTTCCACAAAAGGGGAAAGGGAAGAAGACCCGGGGGGAAAAAAAAAGGCTGACACGTAACCGTGACACAAAATAAATATATATTTTATTTGGGGTAGAGAAAAACAAAAGGAAAGGAAGCAAGAAACGGCAAATGAATATATGGTTTCTTGTTTTGCTTGAGAAATTAAAAATAAGAGCGTCTAGACTGGAAAAGTATCCCAGTGAAAAAAGGGGAAAAAAACCTGACCAATGTGTGGCGGAGACTGTTTTGTGGACAACTTGCCTCCTCCTCTAAATCGACTAGTCTTAACTGAGCTTTTAGTGCAAGTAAGCTCTTCTGACTCTCTTCGTACTACTTGCAAAGAAAAGAAAAAACGTGCGGCAGAAAAATATATGAGAGAAAAACAAAGTTGCAAAGCATTTTGTATCACAAAATTCGTTAACAGGAAAGGGAGCGAAAGAGTTATTTCTGAAGGTGAAAAGACTAGTGCTCGCATGTCTCATAGTAATAGAGACAAACTTGCACTTCAGCAAATAAGACACTCTTCTATCTCACACAGGGCAATTTCTTTTTTCTTCTCTTCATTGTCGGTTGCAGGCAAAAATCGGTTCCAATAAATACAAAAATAAAGAACCTTTGCACTACATGTATTTTGTTGTTAATTCCAATTAGAAAGACAGACTACGCGACTAGA
>MDUD01007489.1:21619-32437 GCA_002216565.1 Crithidia mellificae | reverse complement strand
GATCAGCCAATGCGTCGTGCTTCCGACGAGACAAGCGGGTCATCCGAGTACGAGGAAAACACGGAGAGCAACGAGGAGACGTCCGAGAGCGGCAACACTTCCCCTGGCAACCTCCCCATCCCCGTTCCCTCCCCCGCCACGAGCAAATCACCGCACGACCGCGTTGGCGTGCCGTCGCCAAACAACAGCACCGGGAGCCGCCCCGTACAGCAGCTCACGGCTGCCCAGCTGGAAAGCGCCGCGGCGGTGCAGGGCGGGCAACTCATGTCCAACAACCCAAACGACGAGCGAGTCGAGGTGCGCGGGGCGGAGAACGTGGCGACGCCGCGGGCCTCACTGCAGCCCGGCCACGCCGAGCGCGCTGACATCGGCCGCGTTGGCGGCAACGGCGGCATGGGCCGCGTGATTGAAAACTCCCCGCACGACGAGGCCATCCCGGTCTCCGGGCACGCGAGTCAGGTGGCGACGCCGATGGCCATGCGAGTTGGGGGCGGCACGATGCGGCCGAACGACGACGACGACGACGACGATGAACAGGAAGAGGAGGACGGCGAGGGAGAAGAGGAAGAGGAGGGGGAGGAGGAGGAGGGCCATGAGCACCGCGCGGAAGGGTACGCCGGGCAGAAGCCGGAGGAGATCGCCGAGGCCGCCCCGGTGGCGTCGCAGGCGGTGGACCCGCAGCTGGGCTACAACCCGGCGAAGTACACTCGCGTCAACGCCAACGCCAGTCGCGCGATGCAGGAGCTCTTTAGCATGATCACTCGTTACGAGCCTTTTGCCGCGGAGCTGCCGGCAAAGCTGCGGCCCTTTGTGCCGGACTACATCCCCGCCATCGGCGACCTCGACCCTTTTGTCAAAATTCCCCGCCCGGACGGGGAGCAGGACGGACTTGGTCTCTACGTCGTTGATGAACCGACGATCCCGCAGTCGAACCCGGCGGTGGTGCTGCTGGAGCTCAATGCGACCAACGCCCACGGCGTAGCGGCGGAGGTGGTGGACTCGCTCGAGAACGCCGCGAACCGGCCGGAGGTGATTGACCGGTGGATCTCCGACATCAAGAAGGTGCATTACAAGAAGGCACTGCCAACGGTGAACTACCAGCGGCCCATGCCGGATATTGAGACGCTTATGCAGGTGTGGCCGCAGCAATTCGAAGAAGTGCTGAACTCCGACGTTGCCTTCCCGCCGTCGCACATTGATCTCGACTTAGACCAGTACGTGCGCACCTTGTGTGCCATCTTAGACATCCCCACGTACACCTCGCTCATCGACTCGCTGCATGTGATGTTCACCTTGTACGAGGAGTTCCGTTCCAACCAGCACTTTCAGCACGTCTAAGGCGCAACGCAGGCTCTCTGCTGCGGAAACGATTGATCTTGTGCTCTTTGTCTTCGCAACACAATGCGACTGCAAGGCGAATGGCAGTGATGCCCTGCTAGGGTCTACTGTTCCTCGTTGTATCTTTCATTTTCTCTCCCGATGATTTTATCCTATATCACATAGAGCATCTTTTTGTTCTCAAGTGGCATTGTAGCCGCTTGATGCCTTTCTTTTCCTTGTTTATTTTTGGTTTTGTCTCTTTCTTATGTATACCCTTTTGCCACACTCGTGCTTTGCTTTTTTTTTGTAAACTGTGCTCTTTGTGTTATGCTTTGGCGAACGGCAATTCTTTCAGTCAGGCCAATTGAAAGCTTGCGTAATCGTTTTTGTGCTTTTATAATAAAGTGAAAGTTGCAATACGAAAAGACCTTTGCCGAAAGTAGTAGTCTCATTAAGTTGAAAAGCGAAAGTAGAACGTGAGCTTTTCGGAGTTTTTCCCCTACAGATGATGAATTGTTGTTTCCTGCCCCTTTCACGCCTACAGAGTGGTTGCATGCACCGCTGTTTGTGCTTCGTGTCTCTGTCGTGCAGAAGGCGCCTATGTATTTATACCTTTCTCCAAAGTGGTGTATATGTGAAACATTGTGCTTTAAAAGAAAAAAAAAACTACTGTTTTGTAACATGGCGTTGGCTGTGACTCAGTAAAAAGTAATTTTACAACTCGTTTGTCCTAAGAACACGTCCCTCACAGCGATGTGAACTCCTTCTGATCAATTCTCCGTGCTTGTCAAAAGCCTGGCTTCAGTTTCATTCCATTTGAGCAGACTGGTCAGCGATAGTTCATGCAAGCCTTCTTGGCGAATGATTCTGCAAATGATTTTTCGTCTGTTTTGCTGCGTGATCTTGGATGAAGGAAAGACAATGAAGTTTATCACCTGCAGAAAGTCACGAAGCAGCTTCTCTCTAACGTCTATCCTACGTTTTTTGTCCCCCCTTTCCTCTTCTTCTTTGCTTCCTTACCACACAAACCTTTCACAGTTGCAGTACTCAAATTCGCAAGCATAGAAGGTGTTGTTTTGTTACCCTTGTGTTCCGTTTTGCATTTCATCCATAGAATTCTTTTTCCTTGTAAGCCGCTTTTCTAAGAACAAACAAAAAAAAAAACATAAGCTGCTTCGCCTTGATTTTAAAACAAAAACGATCTCGTACACTAAAAAAAATTGCATTTTAATGATTTGTTAACCGGCTAGATCGTAAGTGAGAAGAATAGTTGCGCATTTCCCCGATGTCCTTGTTTCCGTTTGTAAAACCGCCGTTGCGGTCGCCTTCACCGGCGTGGTCCGTCTACGACGATCAGTGGGGTAGCAGCGAGGCGCCACAGCGCATGGACCTCGCGAATGAGCAGTTCACTGGGGTAACGAACACGCGAGCACCATCCCACTTTGCCTATATCTCATACCCACCGGCAGCGAGCACGTTAAAAGGCGGAAACCTCAAGAAGAAGGCACCGATACGCCGTGGTGCGCAAGGCGCCGTCTACTCCGCATACGACACAAGTCTGACCGGTGAAAGCACAGCGTTACCGTGCAGCCACGTGGATCCAGCAAGCGCCGAAGACCTTTCTGGTGTTTCGAGCCAGAGTGTCGCCGCCGCGCGACACGATGAGCTGAAACGGGGAAAACTGGTAGCGGTGAAGCGCATCTTTATCCAGTCCAATGACTTTGGCGCACGAGACATCTCCGCCACCGTTTTGCGTGAGATTACGCTGCACCGCTTCGTTTGTGCACAGCAACGTAAAGCTGTTGCCGCCGCCGTGGTGGACAGCCGCACCCCCCAACCGTCGAACGCCTGCTGCCTTGTCGATGAGTCTGCGCGGGTGCTGCAGCTGCACCGCATCGTGGAAGCCCCGCACAAGGAAATGTGTCTCGTGCTGGAGCTGGCTGCGACGAACTTGGAGCGCCTGCTGGCACCGCCCGTTGGCTACGGTGGTGGTGTTAGTGGCGGACATCGCAAGAAGCCTGGAACGGTGACGCTCTTCAGCGGACTGGGCGGTGCGTTAAATGTGCGAGAAGAGGAAGGTGAGGGGCGCGTGAAACGACAGCCCACTCCTGCGCAGTTAGCCGGGCAGATGAATTTTTCTCGACCGTCCACCGATGCGACGACCGCCGGCACGCGGTGCCCACTGTTGAGTCAGCTGCCGCTTGTCCGTTTCGTGATGCGCCGCCTGCTGCGACTCGTGTGCTTCCTGCACGAGGAGTGCGGCGTTGTCCACCGCGACCTTAAGCCGAGTAACGTTCTGGTGGAGGAGGGCGGTGGGCTGCGGCTGGGCGACTTTGGCTCAGCGCGTTTTATCCCACCCGCAGGTTCAGCGGAGGCCGCGGCAGTGAGTCATGTATCGAAAGCGTCAGAAGCGCTACTTCCACTCCGCAATCCGCAAAGTACCGCGGGTCCGTCAGCCTCTGCCGAGTCACTCAGCTGCACGCCGCCGTCAATGCGGACAACGCTGCACTACCGCCCACCGGAGGTGCTCTTCGGGGACCAGTCCTGCAGACCGGCCGGGGACGTGTGGGCTCTTGGGGTGATGTTCGCTCAGCTGCTGCTGCAGAAGAACCTCTTCCACGCGGAGAGCGAGCTTGACTTGCTGGGGGCCATTCAGAAGCTGCTGGGCACGCCCACCAAGACGCCACCATGGATTCAGGCAAGCAGCACTGACGATACGCGCGCAAACGCAGAAAATGCCTCATTGGAGAGTTTGAAAACAGAGGAAGCGCAAGGGCCTTCGACTCGCCCTCCGTTCGCGGTGGCCACTGGCGTGCAAGCGAGTCTGCCGCACAAGCTGCACGCCGGCATCGTGCCTGCCGATGGCTTAAACCTCGTCACGCGCATGCTGCATCAGCTGCACGAGTATCGCATCACCATCCGAGAGGCCTTGGCGCATCCTTTTCTGAACGTACGCAACGACGCCGATGGCCGCATCGACGAGGAGGCGACGGCGCTCGATGACAGAGCTGGTGCGGCTTTGTGGAAGCAGAAAGTCGACCAAGTTCTGCAGAGTAGTCGTTTAGCGGAGAGTGCAACGGCGGCGGCGTCGCCGGGCGGATTGGGCGGGTTGGGTTTAAAGCGGCCTCTCTTTGCCGGCCTGCTCGGCTACGGTGACGAGGATGAAGACGAGGACATGAAAAATGAGGGTGGGGAGGAGGGCGGCTTTGTGGGCGAAGGCGGCGCGTCTCCTTTCCGCCTTAATTTAGGCGGCGGTGGGTTCTTGTCTTTGTGATGGGACGATGCGCGCTTCAGCTGCTGTGCATCCGTTACAATGAAGTTCTCTGACCTTTTCCCTCTTTTTTTTTGCATAAAAAAAGGTCTAAATAAAGAAATCTGAAAAAAAAATTAAATTTTTTCAAAGCAAATTGCAAAGATATAGTATCGCTTTCTGCAATGTTATCGCGGTAGAACATAAATTTCACAGCTGTGCGTCTGATGTCAAATTGTCTTGCATCCGCTGTTATAACGAGCAACACCACACCAGCAACAGTTGCTGACGTAACAAGTGGGCCATGCAGTTCTTATTCTCTTCTGTTGTGTTTACAAAGGAAGATGAAGTGAGATTACGCCTTATCGCAATCATTCTCTCTTTTCCTATATTCTGCTTCTCTCTCCGTTTTTTTTTTAAATACATTTGCTCTCGCTTGCTTGTTTTGTAAAAGCTAGTTTTGCTCATGTGTAAGAGCCGACCGCTTAAAGGTCCAGCTTCTATTTAGAATTACGCGCGTAGAAGCGTCAGTAAAATTCTTTAGCTCTCTTCTCCCTCTCCTCAACAGCGTCTTCTTTATATCTTTATTTTGAAGTTTCTCTGTTTCTCGTACTGGCGTTGTATCATTAGTTGTTTCGCAAGCCATTTGCACGAAAAGAAATCATTCTACTTTGTACTAGAAAAGAAAAGTGTTGCTGTCACTTTCAATCAGAAAAAAAGTAAAGCAGGGTGCACAGCGTGTCGCCATTGCAGAAGTGCAGCATCTCTTTTGCTGTGTATCAGGTGGCCAAGCGCGGCTTTTTCCTGAGAGATTCGCAATACGTTTTAAATTAGCTTTTCGTTTCTCCGATCCAATTTCAATCGCGACTTTCTCCTACTCCTATCAAACATACAACCGTGCAAAAGAAATTAAAGGCTGTGCTTGTAGAGCGCACTCCTTGATTTTTGTGTTTTCTCCCAAGATCTTTTTTTTTCTCAGAAGAACAACGTGCATGCATTGAACGGAAAAGAAGTACAAGCAGAGCTCGTACTTTTTTTCCCTTCGCTTTACCAGCCGTATTACAAATTTAAAGAAAACAAGCTTGTTGTGCTGAACCACTTTAGATTGCAGATTTCTACGTTTTCTCTTCTTCGCTTTTTGTGCATATCGTATTTGCCTTCACCGAAACTGCAAAGCCTTCCATTTGTGTTTTCTCGCTTCTTCTTTTTTTGTTTTTAGTCTTATCCACTTTGTCCTACTTTTCTCGTCTTCTTGCTCTTTTAATTTTTTTTTTTACCCTCCATCTTTCTTCGCATGTAAAGCACTTTTTTCTTTTAATGGTGTGATTTATTGATTTTATACTCCCTTTTTCTTTTTTCTCTTTGAAATAACGATACTTTCGAAGTTCCTTCTTGTGATAATCAAAAGAAATAAGCGGCTTTCACTTCGAGATTAATAGTCCGGCTCCTCATTTCTCTGTAATCAAACTTGTTTTCTTTTTTTTCTTTTTTCAAAGGTATAGCTCTTTAAAGTTATTCTGCATTGTCTGCAACAAAACGCATTGAACTGTCTCTGTTTCACTCAAAGTTGCCGTACTATTTACAGCGCTTTTGCACTCGTAAACGAGCAGTGACGGAACGAACCATCACAAGTTTAAAAAACAAAGTTATAGATACTTTCTTTTCTTTTACAAGCAGCCTTCTTTTGTCCTATTCCTTATTTTTGTTTTCGCTATATTGGCGCTGACGTCCTTGTCCATTATATAGTAGCTCTTCTCTCCTTTTTTTTTTCGTCTTTTCTCTCTTTTTTTCTTCTTTTCATTTGTGCTTTTCTTTGTCAGCTACGTTTTTAACCATCTGATTATAACAAAACAATCTTTTGGTTCTGAATTTCTTAATTGCCATTACCTTGTTTGTAGTTTTTGCTGCTGCAAAGCTAAATCCACTTCTCGAACACTTGAAGCGAGTGATTGGGTCGTAAAAGAAATTTGCTGAAAGGTTTGTAATTACAGAAACGAAAAGTGTACCACTGTATCTGTCTATATTGGCGCCTGATAGTGGAGCGAAATTGTTGTGATCTGCTCTCGCCCGCTTGCACAACGACTACTAGACGATGTCAACGGGCACCAAACCAGCCGATGGCGCAGCAGCCGGCTCGTCGGAGCCGTCCAGTGCGCGCGGCAAGACGCTCTACGAGACGCTCGGTGTCACTCAGGCTGCCACGACAGCGGAGCTCACCACAGCGTACCGCAAGCTTGCCCTGCTGTACCACCCCGACCGCCAGGAAGGCTCCACGGAGAAGTTTCAAGAGTTGCAGCGCGCGTACGAGCTGCTCAACGACTCCGCGGAGCGCACCAAGTACGATAACTTGCTGAAGGGCAAGCCAGCGCTTAAAAACTTTAAACGGCCGGCCAAATGGGAGAAGGTAGACAAGCCGTCCTACGCTCTGCTTGCCGATCTCGCCTTCTACCAGTTTGAAGCCTCGCCGAGCAAGCTGCGCTGTAGTTTTCACTACGGCGACGGCATCGAGTTTAACGCCGAGCGCGGCAGCTTCATCGGCCTCGCCGCGGATGGCTTTCTCTACTGGACTGTGAACGGTCGCGGCTACGCCACGCAGCTGTGCAAGGCCGACAGCGACATGGCCCTCTCCAACGTGCGGGTTGTGTACCGCAGCAACATGGGCATTGCCCGGCGGCCGCTGGAGCGCTCGCGTGCCGGCAACTACGTCCCTCCCCAGCAGCAACAGCGTGCAGCGGGCGGCCGCCTCTCCGTCAGCAGCGCGCCGAGCGGTGGTGGTGGTGGGGCGCAGCGACTGGCCAAGACGACCGGTGGCGCACCGAGGCTGACCGAGGCGGAGCGCATCAAGCAACAACTGCGCAGCAAGGAGCTGCACCGCAGCGCCACGAAGCGGCTGGAGACGCTGGAAAAGGACGAGGTCGAGGAGCGCGACTACTTGGAACGGGAGCTGTGGGAGGATTTCTGCATGCTTCACACGAACCTCGAGGCGGGCATGCGGTGCGTGACGCGCGGGCTGCCCGTGTCAACGGAGCTGGCGATGTTTATGGGCTACGTCTCCCCCGCCGCCGTCCCACTCATGTCCCCTGTGCAGGGGAGCATCACAGCCACCACCTCGGCGGCGTACGAGTCCCCGCAGGCGGCCACGCTGTGGGTTGACCCGTTGGACAACGAGGACGGCAGCAGCGAGGACAAAAACGCGAACAACGACGACGACGACGCGCCGGGCGAAGATGCCGAGAACAACAATACGGGTAGTAGCGCAGTGCGCAAGAGCGCGACTCGGCAGCTGGGACAGACATCGGGGCCCCAGCAGCAGCAGCAACAGCAGCAGCCTCCACGGTCGCCATCGTCGGCTCCGTCCTCGGCGCCGTCGCGTTCGGTCAGCGACTCCGACACCGCTTCGGACGGCGACTCGTGCCGTGCGCGGCCCACTGCCGGCCAGGACGCGTTCAACCGCACCAGGTACACCGCCGCCTACGTCTCACCGCAAGCCTCCGGCTCCGCCCCGATGCCGCTCGGCGGTGGTGGCGGCGGCACCGGCCATCAAGCTCTTGTCAGCGCTCAGTCATCCTTGGGCAACGTCAAAAAGTCACCAGCGCAGCCCGCGCACCTCCGCAGCGTCTCCTGGGCGTCTTCCCCTGGCGCGTACGCGCTGCCCGCTGCGACGCTGGCCGCGCATGGGCTGTCGGCCGATCCGCACGCACCTGCGCAGGCGCCTCAGACCCTCCATTCCACAACACAAGGCGGCGCCACCATACAGTATACGTCCGGAGCGCAGCAGCAGCAGCAGCGTCCGGCTAATGGGACCGCTGCGGCGACTGCGGCAAGTCGGGAAAGTCCCAGCCTCCCCCACGTAGGAAGCGGACCAGAAATGAGCCGGGCAAGCCGCACGAGTCTTATGGAGCCAGATCCGTCCTCGCTGCCGCCCTCCCTGACGACGCCGCCGACGTACGGCATCCCGCGCAGCCACGGCGAGGCAACACCACCCACCGCAAAGGACTCGGTCGCGGCCGATCGCTTTGTCACGCTGCTGCAGGCCGCAAACGACGGCCCAGGCGCAACGGCGGCCACCACGCCCGGTCCCCTCTACCCGTGGAGCACCGATCCCTCCTCGCAGCGGGACGCGCAGACCCGCACGGCTTTTCACGATGCCATCCCTGATGCGCCGGCGCGACGGGCGGCAGAGGCTGAGCGCTGTGCGAACAGTAATAATAGTACAAGTGGCGGTGGGCACATCACCGTCACAGCTCAAGGTTCACTGCAGCGCGACTCTGCTGGTGCCGCCACGGGCAGCCCGGCTAACCGCGGCTCTCCCGTTTTGCTTGCTGGCGGAGCCTCGCCGTCGTCGCCGTCCCCGCAGCCCACACGTGAAAAAACGTCCGTCTACGCCCCACCAACGCAGAGGGCGGACGTAGCAGGTGCGACTGCCTCCACGACGGACTCGCAGGGCCGGCTGCTGAAGCCGTCCCCGCCGCAGGACGATGCGACCTCGCCAACGCTGCAGCAGCACCAACACCAGCATTCCCCCAGCGGGGAAGGGTCGCGAATTGTTAAGTTCCGCCCCCCTTCCACCTCCCCCACCACACCGCAGCGAGTCTCCGTGAACATCTCCGCCGAGTTGGACCCCACCACGTCGCCGCGTCCTGTCGCGCCGTCCGCGCCGGCGAACCAACACAAGTCGACCGGCGCGGCAGCGGAAAGCGGGCGCAGCGGTGCCGGCCAGTCCGCGTCCCGCGGCGAATCCGGCGACGGCTGCACGTCCTGCGGTGTGGTGTCCGGCACCACCGCGGACCCGTCGCAAGAGGAGGGCCCGCGGCGCAGCGCACAGAGTACCCCGCAGCCCGTCAACTCCGCCGCCTCTGCCGCGAACGCAGCGGGTGCGGCGACGGCGCCGCGTGTCGTCATCGCACCCGAAGTCTCGCCGTCGCAGCCCCAGCACGTGGACGTGGCGGAGACGTCGATGCTGTCCCCGCTGTCCGGCAGGGCCAACCGCTCCGCCACCATCCCCAGCGGCGACTTCGCGACGCCGGTCGACGTCACCGGCACGAGTACAACGGCGGCGACCACCGCGACCACCTCCGCCGTCTTTCAGCCCGCCACCACCGCCTCCGCTTCGGGTGAAGCGACGGGCCCGCGTGTCGCGATGGCGCCGCTGCGGCTCTCCACCTCACAAGACTTTGGCCTGCAGCGCAGCGTACAGGACGCAGAGCTCGACGCGCCACCGCTGTCGCCAAACGCGGCCGCCGCGGCGACGCTGGAGCGCCGACGGCGGTCGAAGGGTCGTATCACGCCGCGCTACATGCTCTCCACCGAAGCGCACTCGCGACGTGTGAGTGGGCTGCCGGCGGAGGTGACGCAATCGCCACGGTTGGAGACGGTGCATGCGTATAATAGCATGACAGCGGAAGAAATGCTGGCGGAGGAGGAAGGATTCATGAATTCGTTTGCCAAGACAAAACGTGCCATTTGATAGACCTAAAACAAATTGCACAGTCTTTTTCCATGGTCGAAGCTATAGAGAAAATGAAAACAAGTTAAAATTATAAATCATTGACGAAAAAAAGTCTGTTTCAGTTTTTTCTTCTTTTTCCTTGCTACCGTTTTTCTTTCTGTTCGCTGTCGACTCAAATTAGATACGTTCAAGTTTGATGGAATTTTCCTTTTCACCTTTTACTCCGATCACTGTTCTAGCCCCGTCGTTTTACTCCCCTGTTTGCTCCTTATCTCTGTTGATCTTCCGCTTCTTCCCTTTGGTTGTAAAGGTTGTTTTCTTGCCTTGTTTTAGCGATGATAGAATGCCACCTTTCATTTTCACCTTAGATATCTCTATATATTTGCTTTCTACCCATGGTTTTCGTAATGCAAGCTTTTCTTTGGTTTTTTTTATTTCTTTCTCTTCCCGTTTGCTCCGTTCGTTTTTTTTTCTCTTCCTTTTCTAATTTTGCGTTTTATTGTAAAGTCCAAGCTGCGCATCTTTTCTTGCGTGTGTATTTGCAAAATGGATGCTATAGTCACTCATGAATGCAGTCGTGAAAAAAGTGATTTGCCGTTCACCGCACCGGAGTGCGCACAGAACAACCTCAGGTTTCTGTAGGCAAAACATTGACAGTCAACTGCCCTTTTTACTTTCCACTTTGCCAAATGTCACTATATTTTCTTTCCAACTGCGAGCGCAGAAATTGTTGTTTTAATTGTAGACGGGATAGCTTGTGCGCTAACCCTTGCATGCTCCAAGATTCGGGTGTGATTAA
>MDUD01007489.1:0-21568 GCA_002216565.1 Crithidia mellificae | reverse complement strand
GAACATAACAGAACAAAGAAGTAGGGACCGCAACGTAGAATGCATCGAAGCTACGCAAAATTGTGGTCGGAGTAATCTTCCCTGTAGTGCAGAAACGCAACATCTTCTTTTAGTAGGTCCACAGCGGGGCGTACAAGAAAAGAAGTATCAGTGTCTCTTTGTATCTGCCTGGTTGCATGTAGAAGTCAAGTGGCCACATGTACTTCCTGCAGAAAGCTAAACATGCCAATGTAGAATCAACTAGCAGGTGGCCTTGTGTCAAGATTCAGTTAAAGGAAATTTGCAACTTGGCAAAAAAAAAAAGCTACTAGAAGTACCGCAGCCTAGTTCAAACTTTTTTTTTTCCCTGCTTCTGCATCGCAATTATTGTGGAAGACGTTCCTTGACTTCATTTTCTATTTCAACTCTACAATTGCCATGCCTTTCGAGCCTTCTTTTACTTCCCCACAATCAGTGTCAAAAAGAGAGAATTTTTTTTGAAGAAGACGGAGCGTCTACGAACAACTCATACGAGACAAATTATGCCACCACCGGTGTTCACTTTTGATGAGAACCGCGGCCCGGCAGGTAAGGAGCCTGTGGCCGCGCGCGCCGGTGTCTTTCACCTCCCGCATGGCCCCCTGCGCACCCCGATCTTCATGCCCGTCGCTACCCAAGGTGCGCTGAAAGGCATCACGGTGGAGCAGCTGGAAGAGCTCGATGTGGAGATTATCCTTGGCAACACCTACCACCTGGGTCTGCGTCCTGGGGAGGAGATTCTGCGTGAGCTGACCTCGCGCAAGAACGCGCGGGAGTCGGAGACACACACGCAGACCTCCGCTGATGGGGTGCATGACAACATGGACGGCATCCATTTTATGGAGAGCTGGCGGCGCAACATTCTCACCGACAGCGGTGGTTTCCAGATGGTGTCGCTGCTGAAGCTGGCGCAGATCACGGAAGAGGGGGTGCGCTTCCAGTCCACGCACGGCAGCGGCAGTGCAGGGGCGACGGTGCCGAAGGCTGAGGGAGCGTCGCCGACGGCGTCATCGCCGGAGAAAGCGGAGGAGGCGGCGGCTGCGCACGACGAGGGCACCTACTCCCTGCTGCTGCGGCCCGAAGACTCCATTCGCATTCAGAACGCGATTGGAGGCGACATTATGATGCAGCTCGACGACGTCGTCCACACCCTCACCGTCGGCCCACGAGTGGAGGAGGCGGCGAAGCGGTCGGTGCGCTGGCTGGACCGCTGCCTCGCTGCAAACGCAAACAAGGAGAAGCAGTGCATCTTCGGCATTGTCCAGGGGGCCCTCGACGCCGACCTGCGCCGCTACTGCCTGCAGGAAATTATTCAGCGGACGGAGTGCAAGGGCTACGCGGTGGGCGGCCTCAGCGGTGGGGAGGCGAAGAACGACTTCTGGCGCATGGTGCGTTTGTGCACAAAGGAGGGCTTGCCGGCCAACAAGCCGCGCTACTGCATGGGCGTTGGCTACCCGGAAGACATTCTTGTGTGCATCGCGCTTGGCGTGGACATGTTTGACTGCGTTTACGCCTGCCGTACGGCACGCTTCGGCTCGGCGCTGACCTCGTCGGGCAAGCTGCAGCTGTCGAAGAAGGAGTATGCGAAGGACTTTGGCCCGCTGGATCCGAAGTGCTCGTGCATGACGTGCCGCACCTACACCCGCTCCTACCTGAACATGATCGCGGCGAAGGAAGGCACGGCCGCGACGCTCTTGTCGTACCACAACATCGCCTACCTGATCAGCCTGACCCGCGGCGCACGAACTGCGATCTTGGAAGGCCGCTTCACCCCCTACGTGCAAGACTTCTTCCTCGCGTACTACCCGAAGAAGGACTACCCCAATTGGGTGGTGGAGGCGCTGGCGTCGGTGGAGATTACACTGCTGTGAGGACGGCAAGAGTGAGGAGCCTGTAAAGTAAGTGGCGCTTAGGAGCAGCACTTATTCTTTCTGTCTCTACACCCCTTTTTCTTGTTTTCCTTTCTTTTTCTTGTGTTCGTGATGAGCTAGATCAAATTGTGCGAAATAAATAATGATGAGATACACTGACGATTGCCTTCTGTGTTATAATACTTGCATGTAAACGACAACAACAAAAAAGAAGTGAATAAAAGTGCTCCAGGCTGCTTTGCATTTCCTGAGAAAAGGGGCTTTTTAACTAATCTAGTCGCGTAGTCTGTCTTTCTAATTGGAATTAACAACAAAATACATGTAGTGCAAAGGTTCTTTATTTTTGTATTTATTGGAACCGATTTTTGCCTGCAACCGACAATGAAGAGAAGAAAAAAGAAATTGCCCTGTGTGAGATAGAAGAGTGTCTTATTTGCTGAAGTGCAAGTTTGTCTCTATTACTATGAGACATGCGAGCACTAGTCTTTTCACCTTCAGAAATAACTCTTTCGCTCCCTTTCCTGTTAACGAATTTTGTGATACAAAATGCTTTGCAACTTTGTTTTTCTCTCATATATTTTTCTGCCGCACGTTTTTTCTTTTCTTTGCAAGTAGTACGAAGAGAGTCAGAAGAGCTTACTTGCACTAAAAGCTCAGTTAAGACTAGTCGATTTAGAGGAGGAGGCAAGTTGTCCACAAAACAGTCTCCGCCACACATTGGTCAGGTTTTTTTCCCCTTTTTTCACTGGGATACTTTTCCAGTCTAGACGCTCTTATTTTTAATTTCTCAAGCAAAACAAGAAACCATATATTCATTTGCCGTTTCTTGCTTCCTTTCCTTTTGTTTTTCTCTACCCCAAATAAAATATATATTTATTTTGTGTCACGGTTACGTGTCAGCCTTTTTTTTTCCCCCCGGGTCTTCTTCCCTTTCCCCTTTTGTGGAAAGAGCAAACTGCCATGCGGTCCTCGACTTCACCGGCGTCTCGGAAGCAATTTGCCAACAGCATGCCCGCCTCCACGCGCGGCAGAAGCACTGATAGGGTTGTCGAGAAGGCAGACGCGGCGCCGCTCGCGTCATCTGCAACCTTTACAGCCACTGGATCGCCGCACAACCCACCACGGACGACCTCCAAAGACGGCCGTATGGCCCCGCATCGCCCCGCAGCCGTCAAAACCAAGACCACCCGCCTTGGACGGCAATCGCCGCAGCAGGGGCCGTCGTCGCACAATGCGACCGGGAAGCTGCTGAACGCGAAGGCAACCACCGCGGCGCGCACCACCTACAACAACACCCACGCTGCAACTGGGGCTGCGGGGGCCACGACGGCTGCTGCCGGTCTCGCTTATGCTGCACCTTTCCCCTTCGATGTAAATCCTCCTACTCTTATTTTCGACAGCTACGAGGCGAACACGACGTACACCGCCACCCTCGAGCTGAAAAACCGCACGGCGTTCAATAAGCACGTGCGGGTCGATCGCCCCCACGCGTGTACGGCGTTTGAGCTGTCCGCGCCGCGCGGGGCGGAGTCGTCGTCCAAGGTGGCCCCCGGACTCTCCGTGACCTACACCGTCTCCTTTACTCCGACCAGCCACACGAAGGACTACGAGGCGGACCTGGTGGTGCGCACCGAGGACGAGGAGCCTCTCATCGTCCCTGTCCGCGCCTACGCAAGCCGCGGCTGCCTGCACCTGCCCGCCGAGCTCACGCTCAAGCCGGCTCCCATGAAGGGTTCGAGCACCACGCCGCTCTTTCTGCGTAACACAAGTGAACGGGCTTGCATCTGGCGAGCCATGGTGCTCGACCCGTCCGGCGCCGCCGTGGGGCAAACCTGCGGCCTTGACGGCAGCGATAACGACGACGGTGGGGACGGCGCGGCGGGGCACCGGCTGTCGTCGTGCTTCTCCATCACCCCACACAACGGCGTGGTGGAGCCGCTCTGCGCGGTGGGAGGGCAGGCGGTGACGGTGGCCCCCGTCACACTGCACTTCCACCCCGACCCGCACCTGCGCTCCGCCGCCACCTGCCACGGCCTGCTGCGTTTCTTTCTTGGCCCAGAGGGAGACGTCGTGCAGGACGTGCGGCTCTCCGCCGCCGCGGTGGAACTGCGCGGGGTGGTGCTGGAGGAGGGCGAGGTGACGCTCGCCGACACGTACGTGACGACGGAACGCCAGACGGTGGTGCGAGTGCGCAATGAGAGCGATGAGACGATCTTCTTTGCGTGGAAGAGCGCGTTTCGCGACAGCCTCACTGACGAGGCGGAGGACGAGTACAACGACGACGACGCGGTGGCCGGACGAGGCGGCCGCAGTGGCATTGATGACGGCCACAGCGGCTACGGCTCGTACGGCAACACGAACCGGGGTGAGGGGCAGCGTGACAGCCGAAAGCAAAAGCGGCCGACACGACCTGGCGTAGCGGAGACGCACCAGCGACCACAGCTCCAAGTGCTGGCAGGGACCGATGGCGGACACGTCGCATCACCGCACCAGACTATCACCGAGCTTTACGAAGGGGACGAGGCCTTCCAGATTCAGCCGCTCTCCGGCGTGCTCTACGGCCGCGGTACGCGGGAGTTCACCATCACCTTCAACCCGCACCTCGCCGTGCCCTACGAGTCCGTCGCGTACCTCGACGTGACCGGGTCCACCAACCGCCTTCCCCTCCTCATGCGCGGCCACGGCGTTGGCCCGCAGTGCAAGCTCGAGTACAACCGTCTCGACATCGGCGACGTCTACCTCAACGCGGTGCACGAGTACACCGTGACGATGGAGAACACCTGCGCGATTGAGTGTCAGTACATCGTCATGCCACCCGTGCCGATTGCCGCCAATGGTGGGAACGTCAATAACGCTGCGGCGGCTCTCGCTGGACAGGAGATGTCCGTCACCCCCGCCGTCGATTTTGCCAGCAAGTTTCACTTTACCCCATCGCACGGCTCCCTCGCACCCGGTGAGGTGGTGAAGCTGCGAATCGAGTTGAAGTCCGACCGCATCGGCAGCTTCGCGGAGACGTTTCACGTGCACATGCAAGGGGCGGTGGAGGAGGTGCCGCTGCTGCTGAAGGGCCGGGTGCTGGGCCCGCACTTTCAGTGCGACGTCGACGAGCTTGACTTCGGCAACGTCTCCTACAACATGGAGCACACCCGCACCATGCACATCGAGAACACCAGCCCAATTCCGATGCATTACACGCTGCACCTGCCGGACGACTGCGCCTACGCGGACGATTTCGTCATCTCGCCGGCCGACGGCGTCATTGCCCCGCGATCGACGGAAGCGGTGGAGGTGCTGTTTCGCTCTCGCACCGTGGGCGACTACGAGACGGCGCTACTGGTGGAGGTGGCGGACGTGGGGGATGTGCTGGACGCCATCCCCCTCAAGGCCACCTGCATGGTGCCCACCCTCCACTCCAGCACGACGGAGCTGACCTTCGGCGGCGTCTTCGTCGGCTACCCAACCACGCTTAACGTCGCCATCTCCAACGACACGGCGCTGACGGGCATGTTCAACCTGCAGCTGCTGAACGCCGAGGCGCTGACGGAGGTGGTCATGGTGGAACTGCCGGTCTCCGGCGACCACGACGACGGCGTGCACTGGATCTCGCCGCATCAGACCCTCCAGCTGCCCGTGACGCTGACGGCGCTGCGGCCTGGTCGGCTGCACTTCTCCCTCGCCCTCCATGTGCTGGGCCGTGACGTCAGCGAGCCGGATGCAGCGCCGCTGACGATCCTCGTGAGCGCCGTGGCGAGCGGGCCGCACGTGGAGCTGCAGCCGTCCAACGTTCAGTTTGGCACGCTGGCGGTGCTGACGGAGGAGGTGCGTGAGCTGACGCTGAAGAACACAAGCCCGGTGCCGGCGCCGTTTGCGCTGTTGTTCGACCGCTACGGCACCGTGGCGAGCGCAGCTGCGGAGGCTTCTGTGATGAGCCTGAACGGCGGCGTAGCGGCGATGACGACCGCTGAGGATGCAGCGCCAGCCGAGTCCACCCTGCCTTTTCCTCGCGTGCCCGTCTTTACCGTGGAGCCGGCCGAGGGGGTGCTGGAGCCGCACTCGTCGCTCACCGTCCGCGTGCGTGCGAAGCCGGACGACGCGATTGCCTTTGTCGACACGCTGCGCCTGCGTCGCACCCCCGTGGCGACCGCGTCTGACAGCGCTAACAACAGCGCCATCGAAGCTCAGACGACCAGCAAGAAGGACAGCGCCGCCGATGCTGGCGCCAACGCGGCATCGTCCGAAAACGACGTCACGGTGTCGGTGAAGGTTACCGGCCACGGCGTGCCCATTCTTGCCGACCGCACCCTCGAGAGCATTGACCTCGGTGACGTGTTGACCACGCTGCCCGTGGCGGAGACGGTCACCCTGCACAACTACGGCCGACGCGACCAGGAGGTGCAGTGGCAGAACACACGCGGCACCAAGGTCAAAGAAGGCGAATCACCCATCACCTTCACCTACAAACCCGAGCGCGCCAGCATTCCGGCCGGCGGCTCGGCTGTCTTTGCGCTCTGCGGCAGCTGCGCCGAGGTTGGCGTGCGCAGCGACACCTTTACCCTCAAACAATCCGGCACCTTTAAGGAGGTGCTGCGCAGCACGGTGAAGGCGACTTTTATTGCGCCTACGCTGTCGTGCAGCAGCCGCACCATCAACTTCGAGTACGCCAACACCGCCGCCGCACCTGTCTCGACAACTAGCCTTGAAACTGCGACGGCGTCGGCGCCGGCAGCGCCAGCACTGGTGAAGTCGCTCACGATGAAAAATATTACCAGCAAGACGCTCGTGGTGGCCCTGCGCATCAAGAGCACCAACAACACCACAACAGCAGCGACGACATCTAGCAGCGGCAGTGGCAGCAAGGCGGCGGCGACGTCTCCAAAAGGAAGTCCCTTCACCTTGGAGGGTCCGCCCACCGTCACCCTCGCCAGCGGAGAGTCGTATGTGGTGGGTGTGCGGTGCAACCCACTCTACCGCGGTGACTTCACCTCACACACTGCAAAGGCGAAGCTGCAGCTCAGCTTTGCCGAGCACGACCGGAAAGAGTTCGTCTCCCTCTCGGCTGTCCTGCACTTCCCCGCTGTCGTGCTGAACCCGTCCAGCGTGGTTGACTTTGGCACCGTGCTGACGAACACGGAGCAACGCCGCAGCATCGAGCTGCACAACCCATCGCACGACTTGCCAGCGCGCTTTTGCTGGTCGCTGCTGCGGCCGCACGGCGGTAGCACCGCGGCTGGTGCTGCTGGTGCTGCTGTTCTTGCGGCCAGTCCAATCGAAGACGGTAACAACAACAACACAGCGACAAGCGCTGCTGCCACGGCTGGATCACCTGCGGAGGCGAAGAAAGGCTCCGTGGACAGCGCTGGCGAGGCCACTCTGCCGACGAGAGCGGCATCTGCCGCGACGTCGACCGGTGGCGCCGTCGGTGCTTCTCCGGCCACGACAAAGCTCAATGGCTTTGACATCATCCCTTTCTCCGGCACCCTCCTTCCAGGTGAGCGGACGGTGGTGGAGGTCGCTTTCCAAGGCGTGGACATGGGAACTGCGCTTGCGGTGGCGGTGTGCCACATCGAAGGCGGCCCCACGTACACGCTGGATCTGCGCGCCGCGGCCAACGTCGTGCAGGCGCACTGCGACAAGACGCACATCGACTTTGGCCGGCTGCCCTTCTACGAGTCGGCCTCAAAGGTGGTGACGCTGACCAACACGACGCAGGTGCACGTGCCGTGGCAGGTGGACCTGAGTAAGGTGCGCCACCCGGAGTGTCTGAAAGTGTCGCCGATGTCGGGTGTGCTGCGCGACAAGGCACGGCTGCAGATTACCTACTCTCCGCAGGTGCCCGATGTCTTTGAGGAGGAGATGTGGGTTCGCATCGGCCACCTCGACCCTCGGCCCATTCGCGTCGTTGGGTCAGGCTACATGTGCAGTGTCGCCCTCGCTACCACAACCACCGCCGCTGCTGCTGGTGTTGCCTCTGCGGGTGCCGCTTCAGCTACTGGTGGCACAGGTGGCAGCGGCAGCAGCAGCGCCGTGCAGGTCTACCGGGCACCTTTCACTGCTTTTACTGCCGCCCTGCAGGAGGTGGAGGCGCGCCTCGCCACCACGCCTTTGCAGTCTGGCGCACCAGGTTCGACAACGTCACCTGCGGAGCTGCCTGTCGTGCTGCAGAAGGACTGGGCGACACTGGAGGCGGAGCGGCTGGCGTTCTGCCGCGCCATCCGGGAAAAGGTCGGCAGCACGCTCGACCAGACTTCCGTGGCACCGGGTAAACCCAGAGCCGGCGGAGCAGCTTCCACTTCTCTGTCGTCCGCACCACCATCACCACCACCGCTCTTTCTCGCGCCCCGTGCGATGCATCGCAACTCGGCCACGGCGCAGCGCAGCAGCGGGTCCAGTGCTACAAAGCTCGTTCTTGCACGCTACATCGTCGACTTTGGCCACCTCACCCGCCACGACGTGCGCAAGGCGAAGGTGACCATTGCAAACCCGTCCACGGAGGGCGTGAACATCGTGCTGGACAGCAAAGAGCTCGCGAAGCTGCCGGTGTCGGTGGAGCCGGTGAAGGGCTTCAAGGTTGCTGCTTTTGAGACAACCACGATGGAGCTCACGATGGACGCGACAAAGCCGGAGAGCCTCGTCCCGCACGGCGAGAACGCGCACGAGTTCACGCTGGACATTAAAAACGGCCCGGCAGTGGTGATCGAGTGTCGCTGCTACGTGGCCACGCCGTCGCTGCGGGCGAAGGAGAAAGAGGTGGACTTTGGTGCCGTGCTGCTGGGCGAGGTGAAGGTGCTGCCGGTGGTGCTGACGAACCCGGAGGCGGTGGCGTGCCCGTGGCGGGTGACCTGCAAGGAACTCATAGAGAATGAGGCAGGCTCCGTGCTTGGCCGCCAGAGCAGCAGAGTGGAAGCGCGCGAAGACGACGCAAGCCGCGCAGCCCCCACGGCAGCAGCCGCGGATGAAAAAAGTGCCGCGTCGCCACGCAGCGCACGGCGCGGCGTGGGCGTCGTCGGGGTTGACGACAGCGCAGCAGACGAGAATGGAATGCCGGAGTTTTGGGTGAAGCAGGACCGCGGCGTCGTCCCGGCCTCTGGCTCCTTGACCATCGAGGTCTACTACGCTCCCCGTAACTCCCGCGCACGCAACACTGAGAAGTCCCCCGCGACAGGCACATCGGCAGCGGCCGGCGCAGCGGCACCCGTCGTTGTCTCGGCGGCCCAACTGAAATTTCGCTGCGGCACGGGTGCCTCCAGCAGTCTCCTGAGCGTCAAGCTCACCGGCACGGCCCGGCACTACCAGCTGCGCCTCAGCTCGGAGCAGCTGCGGCTGCCACCGGCGCGTCCGCACCAGGTGCTGCACGAGTCCGTCACCCTCGCCAACGACGAAGACCACCCTGTCGAGGTCTTCACGGTGGGGCTCGATGCACGGGCTGCGAATGAGGTGAAGCTGCTGCGGCGCGCGCTTGCCATCGACCCCAACCACGAAGTGCTGCTGCCTCCTATCAAGGCCGGCGACTATTTGCCTGACGCGCTGCTGGAGAAAGTTTTTCAGCGCGTCCACACCGACTCGGCGGCACTGACGGCGGTGGCGCAGCCGTTCAGCGACAGCGAGGCGGGGGCAGCAGCCGGTGCCGGCGGTGGTGAGGGCGTGGGCGCCACAGGCGCCACGTCTAACGCCACCAGCACTGCTGCCGCCGGATCCGCAGGCGCTGGGGAGGCGAGCGGAAATAGGGCGGCCTCTAAGGCACGCAGCAGCACCGCCGGCTCCTCGCGTGGTGCGTCGGGCAGCGGCAAGGGTGGCGCGCGCGGCGGACGTCGCGAGAGCCGCCGCGCGTCTGCGAAGGTGCCGGGCGGCGATGCAGCGGGTGTGGGAGGCGGGGTTGGCGGCGCACAGGGCACCGCGAATGGCACGGGTGGCAGCGCCAGTGAAGCTGCAGAGAAGGCCGTGCAGCCGAGTTTGGTGCTACTGGTGGGTCCGCCGCGGAGTGGCAAGACGTGCGTGGCGCAGGCGTGGCGGAGAGCGGCACCAAACGCCACCCACCTCGTCGACCTCGACGCGCTCATTCGCGCAGAGGCGGAGCGCGACGACACGGCGAACGCCGCCGTTGCCCGCTGCTTGCTGACACGTCTGGCGGAAGAGAAGGACGCGGCGGCAACAGGAACAGCAACAGCAGACAGCACAGGAAACGCTGCTGCCGCTGCGTCGGAGGAAGCGTCTAGTCCAGCTGCGGCAGGGAAGGGTTCGAAGGCGGCGGCGGAGGCGTGCGAGGCGTGCGTGCCGGCGCTCGTGCGCGACTTGCTGCAATTCTTCCTCACGAGCGCCATCAACCACGCGAAGTCGGAGTTCATCACGAACGCAACTTCTTCTTCTGCTCTTGCCTCAGCAACTGCTTTGACATCAGCGCCTCTGCGCTTTGTCGTCGATGGCCTGCGCTGCGGTGTGCTGGCCAACCAGTGGACGCTTTACGAGCTGCTCAACAGCGTCTGCGCTGCCTTGCGCATCCCTGTGCACGTCATCTCGCTGCAGGTGAGCACGCCCATGTCGAACGTGCGTGCGGCCCGTGCGCTGGCGGCACACCACGAAGCTCGCGTCGCAGCAGCCGCGCTCACTCCCATCGGCGAGGCCGCCTACGAGGCCCTCAGCAAGGCCGAGCGCGACGACTACAACCGGCGGCTGAAGTACATGAACGACTGCCGGCGCGATCTGCAAGCGGCGCAGCAGGAACAGCGGAACTGGGCGGCGCAGCTGCCACACCCGTCGGTTCAGGCGGAGCTGGAAGACTCGCTGCGGCAGCAGCATGCAGAGGCCGCCCTGGAGTCGACAGCACGGTCGAACAAGGCAGGAAAAGCGGCTGCCCCCACGAAGTCTGCAGGTGAGGACAGGACTGCCGGGTCTGGGGATCAGCAGGAGTGGCGCTCGCTCGACGCCGCCGGCCAGTTCTGCGCGTGGTACAAGCGCTTCTTGCTCAAGTACGGCTGCCCTCCAACAAGCTCGACGGATGAGAAAGCGAATGCAGCAGCCGGAGGCGCAGCGGCAGGCGCAGCAGCAGCAGGCGGCAACTCCGGACGACCTGCCGCGAGTGCAAAGAGCGGTGGCGGTGCTGCCGCGGCCGCTTCAGCTGCGGCGCAGGAATTCAAGACTGGCTGGTCGCAGGTGCTGTCGGTGCCAGCGGAGACCACGGAGGTGGCGGCGGTCGCGGAGAACGTGAATGTGCAGCTGGCGCTGCAACGCCGCACGAGCGAGGACGACTATGCGGCGGCAACGGCTGTGGCAGGTGCGAATGAACTCTCAGCTGCTGCGACTGGTGGAGGCAACGGCCTCGGTGCAGGGGCTGCAGCGGGGTCACCCGCAGCACCTGGAGCGGCCCACACCACACAGGTCTCCGCTGCCGGCGGCACGCCAGAAGCGTTTGTGAGCCAGCTGGGCGAGTGGTTCTACCTGAACGACGCTCGTCTGCGCTACTGGAGCGCGGATCGCGCGGTGCGTGGCCGAGGCGCCTCCGTGAGCTCCGTTGCTGGTGGACGCGGTGGTGCCACGGCGGACACGGCGACGAGTGGCACGAACGGCACCGGCGGCGCACGCGCGTCTGCGGCGGGGACGACGGCTGCGGACTCTGTGACCGTCGCTGAAACCTCCACTCTCACGGCGAACAGCGTGGTGAGGAGTGGAGAGGCCAACGCGAACGCCGCGGCAAGTGCCCAAGACGAGGCGGCGCATCGCTACGTGCGCTTCTTCTCCACGATGGAGCGCGAGGTGGTGCCAGTGAAGAAGGCAAACGCGAAGAAGAAGTCGGTCCCGTCTGTTGTCCTCCAGAAGGAGGAGGTGACGCGGTGGACACTGCCAGCCCACTCGTCTGTCACTCTCACCCTCGAGTTCTGCAGCGACCACGTTGGCAAGTTTACGGAGCGGTGTGTCTTTGGTGTTGTCGGCTCGCTTCAACAGCTGTGCCTGACCGTCACCGCCGCCGTCGCGCTGCCCGACATCAGCCGCGACCCGAAGGACATCTTCCCCGTGGTAAAGCCGCGCCTTGGGGCTGGCGGGGGTAGCGGCGCGAACGCGAATGTGGCGCGGCGCCTCGCCAAGGTGTACATCGCCTCCAAGAAGGTCTTCGACTTTGGCGCGCTGCTTATCGCACCACCTCCGGCCGCGAAGGGGCGGCGACGCAGCAACACAGGGATCAGCAGCGTCCCGCCCGGCGTGACGGCCTCGGCGGAGAAAACGTCCGTCTCTCCCGGCACCGCAGGCCGCGTGAGCAGCGCCGACCACGCGAGGCACGACGACTCGAGCGCGGCGCACAACACGCCCTTTGAAGAAACGCTGACCTTTGTCAACCGTGAACCGGCCGAGGCGGAGGTGACGCTGTCTTTCATGAACGACAAGGAGAAAACATTCACTGTGACCCCGGCAGCCTTTACGCTGCAGCCTGGTGCGACGCAGCGGGTGCAGCTCCGTGCCACGCCGGACAAGCCAGGCGACTTCACCAACACCCTCATCGCGTGCATTAAGGACAACCCGGTGCCGTGGAAGGCGGAGGTGACCTGCACCGGTGCGCGACCCACCCTCGCCGTGAACGGCGCAAAAGACTCCATCGAGGCCGACTTTGGCCGTCTCGTGCTGCGTCGCAGTCTCGTTAAGTCTTTCACCCTCGCCAACGACGGCGCGGTGCCGCTGTTCTGGCGCCTCGTCCCTGTGCCAGAGGCGAGTAGCAGCAGCAACAGCCGCGGTGGCGGAGGCCCGGGCAGCGGGAGCGGCGTTGGTAATGCGACGAACAGCAGGGAGGCGGCGGCCGCGTCCATTGGGTCGTTGTCGACGCTGCCGCAGTGGCCCACAGAGCTGCAGTGCAGCATGATGGAGGGGGTGCTGGAAGAAAACGAGGTGCAGACGCTGGAAATGACGTTTGCGCCGACGCACCCGTGTCTGCACAGTCGCACCGTCAACTTTCTTGTTTCGGAGGTCGGGCAGCCGCAGTCGGTGTACGAGACGATCCCGATGACCGTCAAGGCGGAAGGCTACGATGTGGTGGTTGAATGGACTCGTGAGCTGCAGCTCGGCGTCCTGCACGTCGGCGAAGAGAAGAAGGAGGTGATTCGTATTATGAACAAGTGCCCGTACGACATTGGGTATCAGCTGCGGATGCCGAAGCGGCTGCAGAAGGTGCTGACGATTGCCACGCCGTCCGGCACGCTGCGGGGCATGATGGGCCACAAGGATGCCGCCATCGCCACCATCGACGTCGTCGCGCGCATTGACAAAGAAGGCGAGCTGCCGGCAAAGCTGTCCATGATGGAAGTCGCCTTCTTCGATGTGGAGAAGCAGGAGCTGCTCTACCCACTGCAGACAATCCCGGTCTCTGGGGAGGCGTGGTACACGAAGTACGCGGTGCACCCACCGAGTGTCTCTTTCGGCTCCTGCATGGTCGGCCAGCCGCGCGAGAGCACCTTTGAGCTGACGAACACCGGCCGCTTCCCGATCGAGTACTCGCTCTTCAACTACCGAGAGGTGTCGCAGGCAAATGGCCTCGGCGCTGGCAACGGTAGTGGCGGGGATGGAGGTGCGACCACCGCGGCAGCCACCCACGCTCTCGGTGGCGACAACGCCTCTGCGTCGCGCCGCTCCCTGAAGAGCCTCAAGGGGATTGAAAACGACTTTGTCGTGGGTGCGTTCACCTGCCGACCTGGTCAGGGGACCGTGCCGGTGGGTGGCACGCAGCTGATCACCGTGAGCACTGTGCCCAGCCAGCAGAATCGCACGCACGAGACGGTCGGGGTGCGGGTCGCGCAGAGCGGACCAGAGTCCGAGCGCTACGGCACGCCAGTGGAGATCTCCGCCTACCCAGCGGCGCCGTCAATCGCGGCCGACCTCGCCTCCAGCGCGGACGTGGAAACGATCTTTGAGGAGCAGCGCGTGGTGTACCGGCTAGATCAGCTGCCACGCGGCGCACGGGCTTTCAGCAAAGAGGAACGTCTCTTCTCCTTCGGTACAGTCTTGGTGGGACAGCGTTGCGAAGAACGCTTCCGAATCGCTAACAGCAGTCCGCTGACCTGCGCTGTGGCGGTGCAGCTGGAGGGGATTGCCGGCATGGGCGGTGGCGGTGGCGGTGGCGGAGGTGGACCTGGCACCGGCAACGGGCGGCGGTCGATCAGCGGCAGCAGCGGCGCCGGCAACGGTGGTGGTGGTGGTAATAGCGGCGGAAGCGATGCGGCAAAACTGGAAGGCTTCGACCTCTCCCTGAGCAGCAAGAGCAGCGGTGCGGCGGCAGTGCCAAGCAAAACGTCCGTCATCAAGTTCACCCTGCCGCCTTTTGAGAGTCGCTTCATCACCGTCGCCTTCACCCCGGTCGCGCTGAGCCGTCTGCAGGCACAGCTGGTGGCGACGGTGGACACCGCGGCAGGTGGGGCGGCAGCAGCGGAAGAGCACGGGGAGGCGGGCCAGCAGCTGCGCTTTGGTCTCTGCGGTGAGGGCACGCTGCCCACCGTGGAGTTGGTGCTGCCACGCCGCTACACCTCCCCCCACGAGGCCAACCGCTCTCGCCACTCCATCAGCGCCGCCGGTGACGCTCACCTGCGCGGCGGGTTGGAGAACTCCCTCGCTGGCGGCGGCGGCGGTAACAGCGACAAGAAGAAGAACGTGCGTCGGCGGCAGGGCGCGGGTGGGGCGGGATCCATCTCGCTCACCAACCTGCACGGCGACGGCCGCGGCTTTGGCAGCGCTGGCGCGGCGGGCACCAACACAGGTGACGTGCTGGAGATGCCGCTGACGCGTGTGGGCGCGGTGTCCTCTCGATCCTTCACCATCCGCAACACGGGCTGTGTGGAGGCGCAGGTGCTCCTCGACTTACTCGTGAGCGGCGCAAACGGTGGCGAGGAAGCTGCGGGTAGTGCGTCTCGCTTCCTCTCCATGCGGGTGGGCAGCAGCCCCACTTCGCTGCCGCCACCGCAGCCATCGCAAGAGGCGGAGCTCGAGCCCTGTCGAA
The DNA here is from genome assembly GCA_002216565.1 of Crithidia mellificae. Taxonomy (NCBI): domain Eukaryota; phylum Euglenozoa; class Kinetoplastea; order Trypanosomatida; family Trypanosomatidae; genus Crithidia; species Crithidia mellificae. Next base: position 6,712 of record MDUD01007489.1, on the reverse strand, counting down.
AGCTGGAGGTGGTGGTGCCGGCCGGGGAGTCGCAGGCGGTTACCGTCACCTACGCCCCGTCGCAGGTGGAGGCGATGGCGACGATGACGCGGCTGCGCCTCACCTTGGCGGATAACCCGTTCGAGGATAAAGAGGTGCAGGTGACGGCGCGCAGCTTCCACAGTGCCATCTCCTTCGAGGGCATCGACCCCGCCAGCGCCGACTACGTCGACCTCGGCGACTGCTACCTCGGCGTGGACAAGACCTGCACCTTCAGCGCACGCAACAACACCGACACGCTGGTGCGATACGTCTGGGAGGCACCGAGCGCGGTGCGCATTACGCCCTCGATCGGCCACCTGCCCGCCGGCGCATCGCGAACCTTCGCGGTGACGGTCTGCAGCACCGTGGTGGACCTCACGCAGCGCGCACTCTGTGCCCTCCACGCACAGTCCATCACGGTGGCGCCGTCCAACACCGCCGTGAGCAACACGCTGGCCAACGCACGTGGGGCCAACCCCACATCGTCGGTGGCGGTAGGTGGTGCTGCGGCGTCGGGGGCCGCGACGGTTTCGGAGTGGGACAACTCGATGCAGAGCCCGAAGTGGGTGCTGCGCGAGGACGACGTTGATGTGCACCCCAACGCCGCTGCGTACCTGTCCGCGGCAGCCGCGATGATGGGTCGGCGCAACTTGAAGCAGATCATGGAGGCGGTGCCGGAGCCTGCGTACACGGTGGTGGACGGCGGTGTGGCCGTCACGCAACCCCTCACGATGGGCTACCGCTGCAGCGTTCCTGCTTATCAGTGCCAGCTGGTCGGGGCGGTGGATGGCGTGGAGATGAGCGGGCCGGCTCACACCGCGGCAGCCGCCAGCAAGGATCTCAAGGCCATCTCTTTCGCGCATACGTACCTCCTGCAGAAGCGGGTAGCGGTGGTGCGCCTCACCAACACCGGCAGCGTGGCTCTCCCTTACAGCTGCGCCATTGCCGGAGACGGCTTCTCGTCTCCTGCGGATGCGGCTGCGCAATTGAAGGGAAACACCGCTTACGACTCCGCAATAAGCGCTGCAGCAGGGCAGTCAAGTCCGGCTCCGTCGTGGAACGCAGCCCAACTTAGCGCTGCTGCGGCTGGTGCCGGTGCCTCCAGCGCGACGGCTGGTGGGAACAGCCCGGGCGGGGAGGCGCTGCCGGAGCCGCAGCCACAGATGGGCGACTTCGCCGTGTCGTCGCCGTCGTGGACGCTGGCGGATGCCGCGGCCGCGGATGTGCACCTCGTCGACGTTGGCAGCTACGTGGAGTTGGAGGTGGCGTTCACGCCCCGCACCGTCGGGCTCTTGGTGGGGGAGTTGCAGCTGCACTTCCCGCACAGCGAGCCACGTGAGGTGCGGGTGGCGCTGCAGGGCGTGGCGGAGTGTCCTCTCGTCCACTTCAAGGTGCCGCCACCACCCTCCGGTGCGGCAGGGTCCAGCGCAGAGGCACGCAAACGAGGCCTGGCTCAGAGCGCATCTCCTTCCTTGCCGTCCCCGCTCTCCCCACGGGCCACGGCGGCGTCCTCAGCGGCTGGCGTGGCTGCAGCGAAGGCGGGCGATGAGGCGTCCACGACGTCACCGATGGTGGTGGAGTTTCTCGCGCGCGGACTGCACACCAAGGCAACAGTGCGCTTCCCCGTGGTGAACCCCACCTCGGGCTCGTACAGCTACGAGTGGATTGAGGAGTCCGCGAGCGGCAGCGCAGGCGGTGCGGCTTCTCCATCCGTGGTGGCGTCGAACAACGGCGTCAGCAGCGGTGCCGCCTTGGCCGGTGGCGCGGCTGCGTTAAGTGGCGGGATGGTGTCCCCCTTTCGCTGCCTCACCACCTCCGGTGTAATTGCCGCAGGTCGCAGCGCCGAGGCCGCGTTCGAGTTCTTCGCCGACGCACTCGGGGTGCGAGAGTCGACGTGGTCCTTCCGCATCCCTGGTCGTGCGACCGTGCCTTTCCGCTTGCGCGGCACGGTGGTGGAGCCGAATGTGTATTTCCACGTCAGCAAAGTGGACTTCGACCACGTCCAGGTCGGCACCCGGGTAGAGCGCACCGTCGTACTGGAGAACTGCGACGACGTGCCTTTTCCGTTTGCGTGGGACAAGCTGTCATTGGAGGGCACCTCGACCTTTCTCACTGTAAAGCCGCTGCGAGGCACCATCGCCCCACGCGAGCGCCTGCCCGTGCTGCTGAGCTTTGCGCCACAGGAGGAGATGGAGTACAACGTGCCGCTCCGGTGTGCGGTGAAGAAGTCCAGCTTCCCGCTTTCCATCAACGTGAAGGGAGTCGGAATTTGCGTGCACGACACGCTGCAGATCGACCCGGCCACCGCCGCGGCAGAAGGCGTGCCCGGTGCGGAGGCGTTGACGGTGCTGCGTGGGCAGCCGCTGACGCTGGACCTGGACCGGGTGCAGGTGAACACCACGGCGACGCGGCGCTTTGTGCTGCGCAACACGGGCACCTACCCTTTTCACTACAGCGTGGACACGCCAGCCAACCCGTGTGTGAGCGTCGACAACATCGACGGCGCCGTGCCGGCGGGTCAGAGCGCCGTCATGACGCTGCGGTACACCCCGGCATCCGAAGAGACGCTGAAGCAGTGCCGCCTTGTCTTCCGCATTGAGGGCAGCGTGGCGTATAAGGTGAGCGTGCGTGCGGTCGCCTACCTGCCGCGGCTGCGGCTCAGCTTCGACCACTACGACTTTGGGCCGCGGTTCATTGCCGCGTATAACAATGTGCTGTCCACCTCCCTCGCGGAGGCCGCCGCGGCGGATCTCGGGCGGGACGGTGAGTTGCAGGCGCAGCCAGCGGGGATGGTCACGCAGGAGCTGCAGCTGACGAACATCGAAGCCGAGACGATTGCCGTCGAGTGCGGCATGGCGACGCAGAACGCGTGGTGCAAGCTCGACTGCACCTCCCTCGTCGTCCGACCAAAAGAGACGGCGCGGCTGAAGCTGACCTTTGCCCCGACGGAGGTGCGTCATTACGAGGATGTGCTGGAGCTGTGCTTGAATAAGGTGCACACGACGCGGCTGCAGATTGAGGGCGAGGGCGTGGCGCCGCGGGTGGAGGTGGCGAACCCGTTTGCGAAGCTCGGCGCAGTTCGCGTAGGTGAGTCGCGTACGGTGGAAGCACGCCTGCAGTGCCTTAGCAAGATCCCTACGCCGGTCTCCTTTGCGCGTGCAGTGGATGAAGATCTTCAGAACAAAGGCATCTCCCTTGCGTTGCCTGGACATGGCGGCAGCGCAGCGGCACTCGCCACGACGCTGGTGCTGAAGCCGAAGGAGGCGGTCACCGTCTCCGTCGTCTTCGCACCAACGCACCGCATGAGCGAGTTCAGTCGCGAGGTGAAGATGCTGGTGTGTGGGGTGGAGCTGCCCTTTGTGTCAGTGAGCGGGTCGTGCGCGGATGCCGAGGTGCACCTCGACACGTCGCACCTCGAGTTCCGCGACGTCGTCATTGGTGCCTCTGCAACCCGCAAGGTCGTCATCCTGAACAGCGGCGACCTCTCACAGAAGTTTTCGTGGGTGAACAGCCTTCAGCAGCTGCGGCCTGCTGGGGAGTGGGCCATCACCCCCGCTACGGGCTTTGTGCGTGCTCACACGGAGGTGGCGTGTGAGGTGCGTTACACCCCAGCAGCCACACCCGGTGGGCCAAATAACAGCAGTGCCGCGAGGAGCAAGCGCAAGGCCGGGTCCATGGCGAGCCGATCTTCCTCGCCAGCCGCCCCCACGCCGTCCCCGCCGCCGCCGCAAGCAACACGCACGTTGAGGCTGGAGCTGGACAGTGCCCCACCGGTGTCGCTGAGCATCGACGCAAACGCCGTGACGCGGCCACCGGCGACGGAGACGGTGCAGTTCGCCTGCCGCGCGCGTGAGACCCACACGCGGATGATTGAGGTGGTCAACACGACCGATCAGCCATGGACGGCGGAGCCGCTTGTGGACAACGCGGTGTGGAGCTGCCCCCCGCTTGTCACGCTGAAGCCGCAGTCAAAGACGTCGGTGGCGGTCACCTACAACCCAACACGACCCACCGTGAGTGCACCGACTACTGCCGCGCCCGCCGGCACCTCTGCGGTGGGCAACAACACAGGTGCGCCGCGCAATCCGTCGCCGACACGAACGGAGGGCAATGAAAAGACACGCCAGAGCACCGTCGCGCAGGCGGCATCGGCATCGGCGCAGCAGCAGCAGCAGCAGCAACAACAGAAGGACAAGGGCTTCTTCTTTGTTCCGCTGCCCGATGGCACGGGTCGGTGCGTGGCGTTGGAGGGCACAGCCGAGGCCGCTGGTCCCGCCGCACCGCTGCAGCGCCACGACGCCGCCGCCCACGCTCCGCTGTCCCTGCGCTTTCAGGTTCACAACTGGTCCGCAACGAGTGTGGCGCGCTTCCGTCATTCCGTGGAGTGGACGGCGGGCCCGACACTCGAGGGCGGTGAAAGCAACAGCAGTGGTGGTGGTGGTGGTGCCAATGCCGCCCAGATCGCGATGCGCGTTCTTGAGAGCGACGGCGAGGCGGGGCTTTCGACTGCGAAAAAAGGAGCTGGTGGTGCCTCCGCCCCCACTTCTTCTTCTTCCCCTGCCGCCGGAGCAGCGGCTGGTACGGCCGCATCCCGCACAACAAACGCGGGCAACCCGAGTAAAAATAACAACCTTCACAATAACAACAACAACAACAACAACGGCAGTGGTGCTGCAAGTGGACGGTTGAAGGCTGGCAGCAAAGGCGGGGCTGGGGTGGCAAGCGATGTCGCGGCTGCGCTGAAGGCGTCCTTGGAAGTGCCGGCTAAGTCGTCGAAGGAGTTTGTGCTGACGGTGACACCGCTGCGCGAAGGCACGTACCGCGGTATTGTTCGCTTCGCCCCCGTCGACAAGAACGGCAACCCCGTCACGGGCGAGGGCATGCAGCAGTTCTTCGAGATCGAGATCAACGCCCGGCCAGCCCCGCCAGCCGCCCCCACGGTGGTGGAGCTGCGATCGGGCATTCGCGATGTGGCCACCTTCAACATCCCACTCACCAACCCGCTCGGCAAGTCGGTGGAATTCACCTTTAAGTCGACCGGGGTCGACGGCGGAGCCATCTCAGCAAGCGCGCTGGAGGGGCTGACGCTGCCTGCATCCGTGGTCGTCCCCCCACAGAGCCACGGCAAGGCTGCGGTGACCTTTTTCCCGCTATTGCCCAAGAAGGCGCCGGCGGCGGTGCAGTGTACCGTGACGGCAGCCGAGCTCGGCGGGTCCGGGGACGTTTACGTGTTCCGTCTCACCACCACAACGGAAGCGGCAGGGCCTGAGCGGCCGACGCAGGTGGCCTGCCCCCTTGGCCAGCACGTCGCCTTCGCCCTGCGCTTTACCCACTACGCGAAGTCGAACACCGAGTTTGCGATCCGCCTGAATGGGGAGGTACTCGGCAAGGCGCAGTCTAGCTTCAGCCGCGTGGGAGGGGGTGGTGGGCAAGGCGCGGCTACTGTGAAGGTCGCCGCCGTGCACGGCTCGGCGAGTGCGGTGGCCGGGGCAGCGCCGCGTGGACAGGAAGTGGCGGTGGAGTTCAACTACGAGCCGTCGGAGATGGGTGAGGAGCGGGTGACGATGGAGTTTGTGTCGCCCGTTGCAGGGACGTACACGTTCCCCATCACCGCCACCTGCACCGCCCCGCAGCGGCAAGGTCCGTTCACGACGCGGGCAGGGCAGAACCTGCAGCTGCCCTTCAAGAACGTCTTCCACGAGCCCGTGAACATCTTCGTGACCTCCGACTCGCCTGCGTTTGCGCCGGTGAAGAAGACGGAGACGGTGCCAGCGCACAAGACGACGAATGTGGTGCTGCAGTGCAAGGCGGAGGAGGACAAGGACGTGGTGCGCGGGCGTGTGTCGATTGCGTGCACGCCACCTGGCAAGAACGCGCAGCAGTCGGTGGAGTGGCTGTACTACGTGGAGCTCACCGGTGGTGCTGACCGCGCCGGTACCGGGAAGCAGAGCGGGCGTAAGAAGTGAGAAAGCTTTTGTTTTGTTGTTGTTGCGCAGTTGATTGTATTAGTGTCGTAATTTATTCTGACTTTTAGCTTTTTGCTTTTGACAGTGTCAGCTTGACTGTTTATGGAATTTTAGATCTGTTCTTTTAAAACGTTTTTCTTTTCTGGTTGAGTCGCACGGACTGGAAGGTGTTTGCGTGAGGTCAGAGAGCATAGTATATATTTCATTTTGATGGGGCCACATCAAGGTAAAATTCATCGGTGTTCTCCTTAGCTCCTTTTCTTTGGGCACCTCACGAAACACCTTTTGTATCTTTGTAATCAAACTTTGTCAACGATGTACAACAATGACTCCTTTTTTTGATTCTGTTTTCAGGTGATAGCTTGCACACATTAGACTTTAAAATCTCGGTTTGTTTTACTCAGCGTTATCTTGTTGGTTCTCATCAACAATAATGATCTTGCAATTATTTGTTTTGCTTTCTTCTTGGTTTTCACTTTCTAGAGGCTGTGAAGTTTTCTCGCTTCACTTTCTCCGATGTACATATTCACTGATGTTCAACAACGCAAAGAATTTACAAAAAAAGAATTGGAAAGAAACTATTTTATTACAGTGGTTGAGCTGAAGATTTCTTTTCTCTGGTTAAGCTTTGTTGATGACGGCAAATTCAATTTGCGGCAATTGGCTTGGTGTTTTCACAAGACCATGCGCATTATTACGGGAGAGGAGTTTTGTTAACAGCGAAA
>MDUD01007476.1:0-13531 GCA_002216565.1 Crithidia mellificae | reverse complement strand
AACCGCCGCACGGTGCACTCTCACAACCCTTTAGAAATGCAGTTTGCAGGTGATGTGGAAGAGTTGTCGCAGCTTCTGGCGGATCCGCAACGCTTCCCCGTCATTGTAGTGCGCGGCAATTCTTCCAGTGCTGCCGCTACGCTATACCAAATACTGCCCTCGGTGGCTCTCTACGCCTATGGCGGTGAGCGCCAGCCTCGCGACCGTGGTCCCGGTACTACTGGCTCTGCAGAAAATGCGGTGGCGTCGCCTGCGGCAAGTCCACTCGCCGCCGTGCGCCTTGTCACACACTACGCCGCCTCGCTGAGCCCTCAGAAGTGTGCCACGCAGAGGCGCTTTGTCGATATTCTCCCGCACGAAATAACATGTGAAACGAATCCTTTTACTCATGCACCGGGAGCTGCATTCTTAGAAATTACAGAGCAGAGGGATGAGGCGCTACCTCGGCACATGTGCACGCAGGCCTTCACGGAGCTTTTCTTTGACTACTTGAGATCCAAAGGCAACCTAGAGCCCAACAACACCAACGCCCCTTCTACTCCGGATGATGATGATGGCGAGACCGTCGAAGGAGTCGAAAAGTGCGAGAGGCAAGATTCTGAAACGATTACATCAACAGAAGCAGACATGACAGCCTCAACTCATGAGGAGATGAATGATGCTGCGTGTGACTCAACTGCAAACCTTCGGCACGTTACACCTTCCCCGTTGGAAGAACAAGGCCGCGTGCACTGGGTCGTGCCCTACTGGGTAAGTGGCGAAATGCACGAGTTGAAACGAGTTTTAGCTGCGTGGCAGTCCGTGCTGTCAGGCAAGTTCGCCTACGAAACGGCCACCCTGGTATTCTTCATCAATACAGATTTTGTTACGGAAAGATTTTGCGAAGTCATCACACAGGACAAAATTATCGAAAGTGACTCTTTTTCCAGCATAGGAGATGAAGTATTTACGAACGTTAAGCCTGGAAAGCAGCCGACGGCGCGCTGGCGCACGCTCAAAAACTCGTCGGTGTTGGCTACTGAGCTGCGACAGCTTATGCGCAACTCGCCTCTACAAGATAGCCTCTGCGGGGGCGGCGTCGCGCGCAAGACAACTTTGTTCGCCGACGAGACCGATGAATCGCCTGCGTCGCCTCCATTAAGTCAGCGAAGACATTCACTCAAGGTTGCCGAGAAAGCTCTTGAACCTATTCGCTTGCCGTGCCTCTTCTGTCGATACAGGGTAAGCAAAAAGCATGGGTTTAACGAGTCCGTGCTGGGCAAAGTATTTGCCGAGTGCAAATCGTTGAGCGAGAGAATGACAGATCAGATAACGCCAACACTACCTCTCACTTCTGCCTACCGCTTCAAAAGGTGGCAGTCGCGGGAACCAGCGTGCTTGAAGTATGTGCCGCACTGGAAGTGGCTGCTGCCCCTTCCAGCGCCGTCGTGTGGCGCACCGCCCGCATCCAGCCATGACCAGCGCGCCAGCGCAGACATCAGCAGCCCCACACCTATGCGCGCTGCAGCTGCGGCTTCTAGAGCAGATCCACAACCGATTTTCCCGTACATCCTAGTACGTGACGCTGCGAGCCGCAACGAGGAGCTCAAGGCGGCGGCGCAGCGCAATGTTGTGAATGCGGTGGCGTTGAGCCTCCTGCGCGCTGCTGCCAGCAGGACGGACCACACAACTTCAGTCCATCCAGACCTTAGCACGGTTTCCACAGTACCACAGCCGCGCTACTACGCACCTTTCGTGGCTGACGCCGGCTCGCCGCTGACGGTGGATGGGTGCATGTCGGATATTTTTGTCTTGGAGTTTGTGCCCGATTCCGTCCGTGGCGTGGGGTGGGAGAGTTGGGTGGGGTGGCTGCATCGACACCCTCCACCCCCTCTCAACAGCAAAACTCAACGCGACCGCTACCGCGCCTCGCTACACCTCGTGTCGGCAACGGAGGCCTTCGTGGCCGCAGCGGTGCCACGCCGGGCGGAGACGCGTGGGTTGGCGCAGGCAGTGCTGCAGTATCTGGCTCTGTGCGGCCGAGGACGCGGCATTATGGTGTGGCCTCTGCCGGATGCGCGGGAGGGTCACCGTCGCCTCCGCGTCGCGTTCACCGTGTCGCATGAATTTTACGTCGATCCGCAGCGCTTCGTAAATCGGCACCGCAGACGCGAGGTCGAGGACATGTACAACAAATTCACGGACCGTGAAGTGTGTGCAACGGTGAAGGGCGGTGCGGGTGCCGCGCACTGGAGGTCGTCGTGTACACCGCTTCCGTCAGAGCGGACGGCGAGCGGCTACAGGGGCAACGCCAGCTGGAACACTTTTTCATCGAGTGCCGCATCAGAGCATGCGGCAAAAGCGCCCTTTGATGCCAGCTTGGCGTACACGGTGACAACCCTTCTAACTCGTCTGAAGACTTTTGGCTGGGTGCTGGTGTGGCAGGAAGATCACCGGCGTTGGCCGACTGCGGCGCCGCCGCCGTGCATGCGTGCGCGGCCACCGGCCAAGTTCTCGCAGCACTTTTTTGCCCAGCAGCCTGCGAGTGCTGCAGCGGACCTCACATCAGCCGCAGAGGCTCGGGCAAGCGCAGCCACGGCTTTTCGCCTGCCTTCGACGAACTCGAAGGCGTTGCAAAGAAGAGTGGCGTCGGAGCTGGAGGAGTGGCGGCAGGAGCAGCGAGCGCGCCACCACGTGCTGTACGACCTCGACCCCGCCGCCCGGCCCTCCGCGCAGCGCGCCGCCGTGCCGCTCTCGTCGCCGTGCACCTCCGCGGAGGACGCGATCTTCGCGCAGAGCCTCGAGCGTGGCCTGCACAGCCCGCACTTCCCCTCGCCGTACACGAGCCTGGACCTCTGGCAGGCGGGAATGGTACCAGAGGAGGCTGGGATGTACCTGTGGAAAGGACAGACCGTCTTTCTCGACAACGGCCAGTGTGGCACCATCGTCGACTTCCGGCCCCCTCCGGCGAAGTTGTTCACGCCGTGGACGGCCCATCCAACCGAGGCGGAGCGGCAGCGGTGGCGAGGGCAGCAGCACCGCCACGCCGCGTTCATTCAATACTACCGCTGGCGACACGAGTTGCTGCGTCGGTCGCACACCCCCGTGCACGGTGAAGGAGATGGCGCCGCACGCGACGACCTTCGCCACCTTGCCGCCGCCTTCACCGCGCTGCCGTCCTACGTAACGCTGCGTGAGCAAGCGGTGTACCCGGTGGTGCGGCTTGCCGACCAGCGCGTAATGAACGACGCATTCGAAATGAGCAACACAGGCGAGAAAAACGCGAGCAAAGACCGCGATGATGCGTCGCCGTCGCAGTCACCGACCCTGCCAGTGCAGCAGCAACCGAGGCAACTGGTCCACGTGTTGCCGACCAAGGTGAACACCGTTCCCGTGCGGTACCCCAGCATGTGTGTGGTGACCGCCGAGGAACAGGAGAGATGGTACGCAGCCCACCCGCACGTGTGGCGGCCGCTGCAGCAGCCCTTGCGAGACGTGACGTGGCGGCTGACAATGACGCAGCACACGCACACGAACACCGTAACGCTGCTGTCCTTGCCACTGAGCCCGCATAAAGTGGAGGTGTGCCTGGACTTTTTTCTGAAGGAGTTGTGCGAAGCCACGGCCCGCCAGCTGCGCCGCACGCGACTGACTTCAGCGCTGCTGCAGGCGTCGCCGCCAGGTGCGGTGGCGGACTTCGAGCGTGGGAGTGCGCAGTGGGCCATGCTGCACCGTGACGCACTCCGCGAACACATGGGGTGGGCACCGCCGTTGTCAGGACGCCAAAGAGTCGCGGTGCCGTTTCATCCGTTTGGTCACGTTCGCTGGAAGTCTTTCTTGCAGAAATCCGTGCTTTCCACGTCAACCCTGGTCCGATAAATTCAGAGTTTTTTTTCTTTTGTTTCTAATGTGGTTTGCAGCCCTTTGCTCTTGTGGCACTCACCAGACAGCACTTGCGTTTGACGTATTCCATTAATTTGTTTTTTTCTGTTTTCTGCTATTCAAATTGCCACGTGTACAAAACACGGCTTCTGCTAGAGTTAATATTTCAACAAAACTGAAAGGAAATATGAAAAACCACTTTACTATGATGCTCGCCATTCAAAAAAAAAAAAGAGGCGCTTGTTGTGAAAGCGACTTAAGTGTTGACCCTAGTAGTGTGTGTCAAAAAATAGAAAATTAAAGGAGGGTATGAATCAATAAGGGGGCGGGGGGAAACGGGCATGAAATGTTATCTATTTTCAACTGACTCGATGATCTTTTATGCAACAATCATCTGCTATTTTTTTTTCCTTTCTGTTTTTCTTTCATTTTTCATCGTCATCTACACTTTTGTTTTCTGCCACATCCACAGGAGCGTTTCTCGTGTTAAAGAAACCTAGTAATTCAGTTTTGATTCTCTCTTTTACCCAGTCTGAACTGTGGATTGCAGTTGGATTATATAAACTTGACGACAATCATTTCAACACAAACAAAAAAAAATTTACCCACTCTGCACTAGTGTTACAAAACCGGAAGGAAAGTACATCGCTCTTCGTTCCAGTTTAGTTAATCGTCAGTGCACCTTTCCCAACTGCCATTTGCCCCAGTTTGTTTCTTTTCCTCGCTTCTCAAACTAAGTTATTGAGAAACAAAAATCGGCTTTTTTCTTTTTTAGTCATCTCAATTCTCCTCCCTTGTTTACCGCAACGCCAAGCTTAGCGCTTCGTCTAGCCAAACGTGCACAAAAGAAAAAAATTCGCTTGACTCGCCAAGTGTGACGCTCATTTGCCTCTTTTTTCCCTACGACATTTTTTTTTCTTCTTTTGCGCCACTTGTATTTTCATCCTCTAAGTATTTTTTTTTCCCCTTTTACGTCCCCGTATTTGTATATATATATCTAAGTATTGATCTCCCTTTTTTTTTTGCTCAAGGTTTCCATCCTTGTTTCTTTTGATTCCTCTTACACACCTACGCACACTGGCTCTGCTCGCCGTACTCCTTCAGAGGAAAGCTTTTCCAAAGGCGAGGATACTCGAATAAAGGCTGGTTTTATTTCTTTTGAGTATCTTATTTTTTTTCCCTTTTTTCTTAATTTGTCTCATTTACTACATCATCTTTTTTCTTATTTCTTCCTCTTTTCCCCTTAACAATAAAAAAAGAGGCAATTAAAGCTTCTGTTTCTACTTCTTTGAACGACAAAAAGAAAAAATTAAGAGTCTAAAGACAAAAAGGAAAGTTGTTTGTTTTTCTCTCTTCTTTTCTATTTGACGTTTAAGGAAGTTGGGCTTACTGCTTTTGTCTTGATTTTTGCAAACGAAAAAAAAGTACTCTTTCTAAAACGCAAAAGCTATTTTGTAGCCTACAGTCAGTTGCACGGAGAGGCACCTTTTGCTGTAAAGATACAGTACGCGCACGTCTTTCTAATTTGACGCTATCTGGCATTCGCCATTGTCGCAACAGCAATTTCAACACATACTTTGCCCCACAATTACTGTACATTTATCCCGGCAAAAATAAAAAAACTAAAAGAGGGGTTTTCCATTTTGACAATAAACTTGCCCTTCAGTTGCCCTCTTTTCGGCTCTCACATCTCGCTCTTATTGCCCTTCTGTGTCTGCAAACAAGTGTTATATACCTAGATACTGCCAGCCTGCAAGTAGGCTTGTAAACAAAAGCACTTGACATAGAACGAGAAGAAAACCCGGAAAAAGCACGTACCATTCCTTTTCTTTTATCTTTCAACTCCCCTTTGCTCTCTTCTGACCAAACTTGCTTTCTTTCCCGCGCTCCAATACCTCTTGTCTTTTTTTGTAAGTTTTCAAAGGAAGAAGATATAGTCCCTCCTTCTGCTGAAAATATCTAAAAAAGGAAGTAGCTTTTCGGAAACTGGAAACGGATCAACACAGCGCTTGCCTTCACCGGATCAGTGCTTGTAAAAAAATCCTTTTTTTCTTTTTTTTTCTTTGGAGTACTCAACCGTGTCCCCTCTGTGCTTCTCATTGCTTTTGTTCTTCCAGAGAAGAAACAAAACAAGAAAAGCTTATTGAATTTAATTTTTTACTTTTAATCTTTTTTTTACATATTTTGGCAGAAGCGACACTTTTACACTGGAACACAAAACGAAACTGTGCTTTAGAGAACTTTATCTTAATTTTTTTTTTTGCTATACACTTTCTCTTCTTTCTCACAGTTCTGTAGTCCCACGCGCATTGCGTGTACCGGAAGCCTCCCTTTTGATTGTGTGCGTTTGTGCAATTCTTTAGCACATTATTTCCCTTTTCCTCTGTGTGCTTACTTCTCATACCGAATAATTGTTGAAACAAAAGCGTTAGAGGAAACACACTTACACATCTACNGCTATACACTTTCTCTTTTTTCTCACAGTTCCGTAGTCCCACGCGTATTGCGTGTACCGGAAGCCTCCCTTTTGGATTTTGTGTGTGTGCCATTCTTTAGCACAGTATATCCCTTTTCCTCTGTGTGCTTACTTCTCATACTAAATAATAGTTGAAACAAAAGCGTTAGAGAAAACACACTTACACATCTACCATAAATTTTCTCTTTTTTTTTATACACACACTGTAGTCGCTTTTTAATTTTCTTTTTTTTAGTTTGCCTCTGCTTTTATCGGTTTTCTCTTTTCACGGAACTTTAAATAATTTTGACTGACTTTTTTTTCTTAGTGCTGCTTTCTCTTTTCCTTTGATTATCTTGTTTGCCTTTTCCTTTTTAACTGCTTGCGCAAACGCTCGTTCTTTTGTTGTTTAAAAAGATAAAGAATAGAGCTTTTTATTTGTTCTTTACACAATTCTCTTTAATTTTTTATTTCTTTAACAAGCCTCGCCAGCTTGCACCCTGTCCCCTTTTTCGATCTCTTTCTCCTTTATTATTATTATCTTTTTTAACAAATCAAAAACGATCTGCGAGTACCAGTATTAAACTTTGGCTCCCTTTTCTTACGGACTTCACCTTTCGAAGTTCTTTTTGCGCTTCAAGATCGAGAAAAAGTGGCATTATCTTCCAGGTGTGTTCGTGCCAAGGCATCCGTTCAGACGAACTCCTGCTATCACACACTCACACTCACAGAAACGCGCAAACCCACGAGGTTTCGAGTTTTCGATCAACTCTCAAAACTAGACAGCCACAACCCAAAGCAAGAAGATACGCAAGATGCCAGGCCGTAACAATCAACGCACCGACATCATCATTGACGGCCGCAAGCCGTGCAGTTCCAGCAACAGCACCGGCGACGACGGCGTCACCTCGCACGCGAATGAGCTCGTGTCGCCCAACACCATAGCGGCGTCCACTGAGGCGCCGGAGGTGTCTGGAGCTTCAACGCCTGCCACGGTGGCCGAGGAAGTCGCGGACGAGCGCGCTGCCGTGCCGCCGTCCAATCGCCGCCTGCCCGCCTCGCAGGCGCAGGCCCGCACCGCCGCGGCGGCGAGCGTGTGGTACGACCCCGCCGCGACGAACTTCGCGACGGAGCAGCACTCGGTGGTCCGCGTGCTGCACACGGAGGACCAAAACAGCAACCACCACAACCACGCACCCACGGCGGCCCACACCCGCCTGTCCACCTCCGCCTCGCAGGGCGCCGACCGCTCGCTGCTAAACCTGCAGCAGAGCCACGGCACAAACAACTTTTCCTCGCCCGGCACGGCCTCGACGACGATCCGCAACACGACGCTGCCGGCGTACATCCAGTCCGGCTTTAACACGAGCAACGGGCCAAACAGCGCGAGCCTCTCCAAGTCGCTGCAGAAGCCGCAGGGCGACGACGACTCCGAGCCTGGCGACTTCGCCGATGACCGCCGGCTGATGGTGCGCAACCCGCTGAAGGGCAACGTGGGCCGCGTCAGCCGCTTCAGCAGCACGTCCGACTCCGACCTGGACCGGGCCGAGGTGCCGCCGGAGATGCTGGCGATGCCGCCGACGTCAGACCGCAAGTCGAGCGCCGAGACGGCCGGCACGCGCGGCGACGCCGGGGCCTTCGCGATGGGGGCTGACGGCGCCGCGCAGGGCCTCATGGCGGAGCTCGAGGAGGGCCCGGAGGATGATAAGCGGCTCAGCCTCATCGAGGTCCACTCCCTCGACTCCGAGGACGAGCCGTCCACGGTGGAGGAGCGGGAGCCGCACGTGTGCTGCACCTTCTCCAGTCTGCCCGCCGTGGCCTTCATCATGTGTGTTGGCGCCGTCGTGGTGGGCCTGCTCGGCTTCCTGCCCTTCTACTTTGTCGGTGTGCAGTCCAACTCCCTGACGACAGGCTACCTGCTGAGTGAAGCGATGAAGGGTGTCGCCTCGATCACGCAGAACAGCCTGGCGATGCTGCCCGCCTTTGTGCACATCGTCACCTTCAACTACATTAAGACGCAGATCACGACGCTGAGTGAGACGAACCTGCCGACGGAGCCGGATCAGCTGCTGACGTCGCTGCTGACGGTGCTGACGCGCTTCAACCAGTCCATCTTCTACATTCGCTTCATCTGGGAAGAAAATCTCTTCACCAACGCCGGGTACACGGAGGACTACAAGCAGGTTTTCGGCGGCTACTCGAACGTGTCCACCACCGTGCCGCTGAACCAGGTCTACGAGGGCAACGTGTCCTTTGTCGAGACCGCCTCTGGCGACTACAACACCATCCGCGACTTCAACTTTACCCGCGAGGTGACGATGGCCGGTGGCCCGATGGAGCAGATCGTGAAGCCGTGGGTGCAAAACACGACGAACAACACGCGCTGGCTGCTCGCCTCAGACAATGAGACGTCGACGTACTTCAACTTCGTCATGCCCTTCAGCGTCGACGGCGTGCTGGGCTACTGCGAGGCCGGCTCCAGCTCCAACACCGTCATTGGGGAGACCACCACCCTCGTCCCCTTCCTCCGCGAGCACGGCCGCATCTTCCTCATCGACAGCACTCGCAACATCCTCGTCGGCAACAGCTGGAACCAAAGCCTGCAGACCGTCACCACCGACCCGGTGACGAAGCAGTCCGTCTTCATCCCGACCAAGATCTACGACATCAACGAAGCCATCATTCAGGCCGCCATGCGGGAGGTGAACGCCTCGGGTGGCTTGACGGAGATCATGAAGGACGGCACGAAGCTCGTGCCCTTCCGCTTCGAGGGCGCCGACGCCTCCCTCAACCTGACGCGCGTGTCCGACTCGTACGGCCTCGACCTCATTCTTGGCGTCGTTGTCGTGCGCGCCGACTTCGAGAAGGCCTTCTCGACGGCCCGCACGGCTGTGATCGCGGTGACCGTCGTGGTCGTCGTCATCGCCGCAGTGGTGGCTGTCGTGATTGCGTGGTTCGTCGTGCGTGAGATGAAGCGGCTTATCCCGCAGCTCATTCGCGCGTCGAACCTGGAGGTGTCACGCGGGGACGACAAGGACCACCGCGTGCACGGCTGGCTGGCCTACATTACGGAGATTCGCGGCATTCACGAGGCGTTTGTCCGCGTAGAGAAGAGTCTGCGTGAGATGCGCACCTTTGTTCCGGCGGCCGTGATGACGCAGGCCACCTCCGACGGCTCGCGCAGCGACATCGAGTTCGGCGACGGCAAGACGCGCCGCGTGCGCACCCGCTTCAACGCGAACATCGTCAAGGACAACACGAACGAGTTCTCGCGCGTGGATGTGGCGATGGTGCTGGTGGATGTGCACCGCGCCATGGACACCACGGAGGCGCGCATGATCATGGACATCATCTCGCAGCGCGCCGAGGAGCACACCGGCTTCATCGAGTCCGTCAGCTCCAGCAGCTTCTTTGTCAACTTTGGCACTCAGTCGCAGAACCCGCTCGTCGTGTCGAAGATCTGCAACTTCGCGCTGGAGGTGTACAGCGCGGTGCCGGACCAGCTGCGCAACCACGTCGTCTGCTTCGCTGTTCGCATGCCCTTCCTGGTCGGCACGTGCGGTGCCAAGCACAGCAAGGCGCGCGTTGTCTTTGACACGCAGAAGATGCTCGACATCTCCAAGGTGCTGTGGGACATCGGCTGCCACGTCGCGTCCACCACCGACACGCTTTCGCACTTCGCGACGAGCAGCTCGCAGATCCCGTGGTACCGCATCGACTGCGTGCGCTTCCCTGACGAGGTGTCACAGGTGACCCTGTGCGAGCTGCGCGAGCCCTGTGCGCCGCTGCTGGACAACGTGAACATGCCCAAGAAGATGGGCGACGGCCTCTCCAAGATGTGCAAGGGCGAGTACAAGGAAGCGATGCAGATCTTCGACTCGGCGCACAGCGACAACGTGCAGCTGAAGCGGCTGCGGCAAATCTGTCTCGACCGCGTCTCCACGGGTGAAACCAGCAAGTACATCCACCTCATCCAGGACGTGTACGCGCTCGACGTCGCAGAGACCGGCACCGACGACGCCGCCAACGCGGACCCGCCGGCCTTCGTGGACCTGCACCACCCATCCTCCAACGCGGCGAACTTCAACCACAGCGCCGACGCCGGCGAGGTGCGCGACCCTCTGGCGGATGCCCCGATGTTCTCCAAGAGCTTCCTCGGCACTGCGTCCATCCTGGCCCCCCCACTGATGGCACAGCTGATGAGCGATGCGCCGGCGCCGGTGGTGCGGCACACGTCGTCGACCAACACGACGGCCGCCCCTGCGCTGGCCCACGCCGCGGCGGGCGGCGACAACGCGGAAGAGTCGGCAGCCGTGGAGGCGGCCACCACGGTGCCCGCCAGCGCCGTGGCCGCCACCGCGGCAGCCACGACGACGGACGGCTAGGTGATGCAGCCATCGCGGCTGACGGAGACGGAGGTGGACAAGGCGATGGGGCCGCGCCCGCCACTGGGGGCCGCGGCCGTGCCGAATGCCGGCGGGCTTCCGCCGATGCTGCCGAAGGCCAACGGGGCGGCCGGCGCCACGTCGAGCATTCCAGGCAGCTCCGCGCCGTGGCTCGGCGCCGGCGGGTCGCACGCCGGGGCCACCTCGCACGCGCACGATCAGACCGATGCTCTGTCCTTCCTCACCGGCGCCTTCATCTTCGACTCCTCCGTTGGGTCGGCGGACGCGATTGGCGCGATGGCGCCTGGGGCTGCGGATGAGCCGCAGGTGCTGCGCGATGTGAACTCGCACGAGTGGCAGGTCTCCCTCTTCCCGATTGGCAGTGGCGCCTTCAGCTGCATCTACCTTGGCATGTCAGACGACGGCGTGCAGGTGGCGATTAAGCGCATCCCTCGTCTGCACCGCGGCATCAAAGAGGAGGAGATGGTGTCGGAGGTGTGCACGTGCGCCAAGCTGCGTCACCCGAACATCGTGCCCTACATCTCGTGCTGCGTGACTCAGTCCTACCTCGCCATCATCATGGAGTACATGCCCGGCGGCTCTCTGCACGACATCATTGACAACTTTGGGAAGCTGCCCCGCACCGTGGTGCGCCGCTTCATGCTAGACATCGTGAACGGTCTCGCCTACCTGCACGAGTCCACGACGCACGGCGACGTCAAGCCGCACAACATCCTGCTCGGCGTCGATGGCGTGTGCAAGCTGTCCGACTTCGGTTCCGCCTCGGACAAACTCACGGAGGCGGCGTGCGTCAACGAGGACCGCCTGCTGCGCGGCACGGCCGTTTACATCTCACCCGAGGGGGCCCGCAACCTGCCCCTGACGTCGGCCTCGGACATCTACTCGTTAGGCATCTCGTTCCTCGAAATGGTGCTGGGCCGCCTGCCATGGAAGTGGGCGGATGCGCAGCGGCAAGACGCCCTGCCCCTCCGCTACGATCACGAGTTCGTGCAGTGCCTTATCGCCGGCGTCATCGTCGTTGACATCCCAGACGACTTGGACAACGACATGCGTGAGCTGGCACTTGCCGCGTGCGCAGAGCTGCCAGAGAAACGGCCGACTGCGCAGGAACTGCTGTCCTTCTCCTTCCTCATTTGAATCAAATACACACACACACCCGTAATTGAACGGTTTACGAAAAACCCTCTGAAACGCACATTTGCTTTCAAGGTTTCTTGTTTTCTTTTTTTTTTGGAAAAGAAGCATTAACATGTGCATATTTACGCACTTGCACAACAAAAATTCAATTTTGTAGACTTTTCTTTTGGAAATAAGAAAGCAATTAGCTAGGAGCTCGAAATCCCTAGCTACCTTAGTTAAATTCAGGGAGAAACAATGACGAGGGAGCAAAGGTGATATCTGACAAGGGAGTTGTCAACCATAACATATTTATTTTCATCAGATTGACAATTCGCAGCATTTTACGTAGTACGCTTTCTTGTTACCCCTTTTTTTTATGCCAAACAACGAACGCCAATCCTGCAAACATGCATAATAGTTTAAAAAAACCTGATGGTGAGCAAATTTAAATAAGTCTTTTTCTTCTAATATATGAATTCGATGCTATTAAAAAGTTAAACGATTAAAAATAAAAAACCCCGTTTTTTCCACGCATCGCTGTGCATTCGCTTTGTTGTTTGTTAAGTTTCTCCCTTTTTTTTTTACCTTTGCTGTCATTTGTTTCCTTTTGTCATTTTCTTTATTCTCATGAACCGTATTTAAGCAAAACGTCCTTCTCACTTTTTTTCCTCTCTTAAAAAAGACTTAACTTAAGGCGCTTTTTCTTTTTTTTTTCTTGAAGTTTCTGCTCCTCATTTCGTTCTGTGATTTTTTTTTCTTTCGTTTCGTTTTAACTATAATCTTCCTTCCTTGTTTTGCCAATTATTTTCTTTCCCGCTTTCCTCTATGTCTTTAGTTTCTATTTTTCTGTTAATTTATTAAAAGAAAAATTTCGATCGTGAAATCTGCTTCTTTTTCCCGTTGTGTCTGTGTGCGCTTTTGCGCGATGGCGTCTTGGTGTACACGTTAGCAATTTTTGTTTTGTTTTCTATTTTTGATGATGGAAGTTTTACCCTTATTTAACTGCAAGTCTTTGGTGTCTTTCAAGAACTTCCGCCTGCGCAGCAAGTTTGTGTCTTGTCCTTGCCACGTTAAATGGACATAGGCCTCAGCTTTGCATCAACGCAAGCAAACAAACTAACACAAAACCTTTGCCAATGCTAAAAGAGTTGTATCACATCTGCCGATCTCTGGATTGCGTGAGCAATCGAGAAGAGCCGAAGGTGCGATTGTAGCAAAAAATAAAAAGGACGTTGCTGACAAACAATGTTGTGCAGTTACAGTAGCTTACTTAGAACCTATGTCTCTCTCCGCTCTGCGCCTGTCAGCACATGTAGCTCACGGCTTGATTTTTTTTTTCTGTTTTCGTTCTTCTTTTACTGTATTCTGAGCAGCAGATGTGTTGTTCTTCAATGGCCCTGTAAAATTGTTTTACCCCCTTCTTTTTTAACTGTTGTTCGAGCGTCACAGGCGTTTCATGGTGGTTTAGTTTGCATACATTTGTCTTGTATCCTTTTGTTCTCTTTTTCTCAATGCTTTCAGCTTTCCGTTTGTTCTTGCTTTTATGGCGTCTCACAAGAGAAACAGAAGACAGAGGAGAAAGCGTGATGCCATTATTTTCTTTATCTCTTCTCAGTATCCGTATGGTGTGTCTGAGTATCCCACTTTCATGTATGAATTCGCTGCATCTTTCTCTTTTTTTTTTTTTGTA
>MDUD01007458.1:0-15808 GCA_002216565.1 Crithidia mellificae | reverse complement strand
GAACTACTGGCTTTGCAGCACCGTATCATTCGCAACTAAAGCTTCAACGCAGTACTCCACTTTACACCGCTGGAGTCGACGGGTACCGCAAACGAGCGCGTTAGCTGTTTTGTGATTGTTCCTTTTCTTACCAAGAACAAAGCTTTGTTCACTTTAATGCTTCAGCTCACTTGTTCTCTCCTGCTTCTTTGTTGTTGCTGTTGCTACTTTGGATGCTGGTTCGAGCGGCAAATAAATAACACAAAAAAATAGCGGATTTTAACGCAGAAAAACAACAGCTTTGTGACTTCTGACCACGCATAGCTTGGTTTTCATTCCAAATTGACTATCATTAATTTCTTGTGGCCCCCGGCTCTCTTATCGCTCTTTCTTTCCTCTCCCACGCTACTGATTTTCTGGTCCCATCGGTTGCTGCATCGGCGCGGCCTCCGCGTCGCTCGAATCTTCACTCTCCAACTCATCCCGCTCCGACGCCGCCGCCTCGGTGCCGCTCCCGACATCGTCGCCGCTGCTGGTGCTGTCCGTCTCCCAATCACTCTCCTCGCCCTCCCCTGCCCCTTCCACGTAAGGGCCCACCAGCTGGTGAATGTTGTAGTGTCGCTCAAAGGTTTCCTCCACCAAAGTCGGCATAGCCTTGTGGAACGCCTGAATCGGCGGCGCAACGTACACGGCGAGGAGCAGCGGTACCGCAAAGACGAGGGCAAGAAACATGGCCCCGCCAAAGAGGGCGGCCCTGCCCAGCAAGGAAGGGCTCCACACAAAGAAAGACAGCAGCGTGGCCCCGATCAGCAGCGGAACGGCGTTGGTGGTGAAGGACAGCAGCAGCGAGCCACACAGCACCGGCACCGTCCACACCATCAGCGAGGCGGCGGCGAAGAAGAGCACGGACACGACCACGCGCCGCAGCACGACACAGCGCGGGACGCGGCTGGCATCGATGTAATCCTCGCGGCGGTTGAACCCGAGAGGCTCGACCATCGGCGGCAGTCCCAGCTCGTCATCGACGTCGGCGTGCACGAAATCCTCCACTGCGCGCACCTGCTCCGGATCGAAGAGGTAGTCCTCCATGTGCACGACCCGGCGGCCAACCCACTGCACGTACGGCAGCAACAACCGCAGCTGCGCGCGCTGGAGCGGAAAGACGCCGAAGCAGGCCACCGCGACGCAGAAGGCGTAGAGGTACACGATGATCAGCACGCCGTAGGTGAGGTACGGGTTTTGTATGAGCAGCATTGACCACAACTCGATGAAGGCGGTGTGCCAGCGACCCATGCGCATGAACGGCTGCATCACCTGCAAGAGCGTCACGTAGCAGCTAACGACGTTCACCGTGTGCGTCCGCGGCGTGTATTGCTCTTCTTCGCCTTCGTACAAGCCGCCCAGTCCTGCACCCTTACCTCCTCCGCCGCCCCCGCCGTAGTCCACGTGGGTGACGTAGCGAATATGCTGCACCGCGTTGTAGTGCGCCCGCTGCCACGCCTCATAAATCATCTGCCGATTGCGGGCCGCGGTCGCGTTCGGGTGCGGCAGGACCACGTTCGGTGGCCGTAGCAAACTCTCCAAGTCCACGGCGGGCAGCCGCGACGAGCCGTGCTTGCTGCTGCTGCTGCCGTCGTGCTGGCCTGGATGGCTGAGGTCTGCCGGGGAGGAGAGAGCCGTGAGCGTGTCGCAGATGCCGCCACGCCGCGTCGCCTGCCGCACCCACGCCAGCGGGGCGCGGACACGTGCCAACGTATCGCTGAAGCCTTCGGAGAGCTCCGCCACTTTGGTGGCCGCAGCCGGATCGAGCAGGTCAAGCGTGAAGACGGCGTTGTCGGACAAGTTGCCCCACGCCTCCGCCCACATCTCCCCTGGGGTGGATGACGTGACAAGGACGGCGGCGGCCACCAGCGGGTCCATTCGCATCGCGGCCGTCCGGTTGTGACCGTCAAGACTGAACGACGGGCGCGACCCGATCATCTCCGCGTAGAACTCGCCAAAAGGCAGGAGCACCTTCTGATCCAAAAGCTGCAGCGCCTCGGCGCGGCGCCACTCGGCAAAGGTGAAGTCCTGATCGCCCACGTAGTCAGAGGGCAGCTTGAGGTCGAAAGACAGTTTCAGCGGCGCGGCTGCTCTTGCTTTTGCATCCATCACGGATGTTGCGGTGTGGGCCGATGAGGCGTGTGGCCAGTCGATCAGCCTGCTTCCGTCACCCCACACCGCATCTCGCAGGCCGAACATGGCCCAGAAAGGCATGCGCACAAAGAGCAGCAGCACCAGCAACTCGACCACAGCCACCCGGGCGAAGCCGTAGATGATGCGCGGCGGGTCGGCGTCGAAGACCTGAGTGATGACGCAGCGCCAGTAGCCCAGCACCGAGTCCCACCGAGCGTCGAAGCTGCGCACAAAAAAAAGCTCCACGCCATTCGCAAAGAGCGCGCTCACCACCGTCAACTCCATCGCCGTGAGCAGCATCACCAACAGGGCACCGACAGCCCAGTAGACAACGATGCGCCACACCGTCAGCCCGTAGAAGAAGCCGGCGACACCGCTATCAAGGCCGATATCGAGATACGGTGCCAGCGCGTAGTGCAGCATGATCCCACCCAGCTCGGGAAAGACACCGTAGAAGAAGAAGGCGTCGACGAGGTAGACGTAGAAGAGGGTTCGCACCGCCTCGGGCGAGAGCAGCGGCACTCGCCGCGCCACCTCGTCAAAGCGCCGCCGCGGGGTGGCCAACACGTTGCGGGAGTACCGAAAGCGCCATCCAGCCACCGCCGCAACGCACGCGACACCCAACACCATCCGACCGAGGGGGCAGCGCAGAAAGAGGGTGAGGAGAAGCCCGTACATGACCTGCCTCGTGAGGCTCGGTCGCAACTTCCGCAGGCCACCGCCCCCGGCATTTTTTTTCACCCACGCCACCCAATCAAAAACCTCATCAACGAAGGAGAGTCGCCGCGCTGGCCGCTGCTCGGCATCTGCCTCGTCCCCGCCTGCCAGAGCGCCGTCCTCCTCCTCTTCCTCTTCGTTGAAATCATCATCGTCACTTTCGCTATCGCTGCCGCTGCCACTGCTGCTCTCTGACGAAAAGTCGTCGACGTGGTTCTCGTGCCCATGCGCACGGCGCTGCTCGCGGGGTGCGGGTGCAGCCGCATTGACGTCGCCCTCGCCTCCGTCCTCGACATCTTCCCAGTCGCCTTCCGTGTCGTCGCCGCTTTCGCCCTCCGCCGCCGCTGCGGCAGCTGCAGCCCGAGTTCCCTGCACGTCTGGCTCGAAATCGGTGTCCACGGGCACGGGTCCCCACTCGGGCCGCCAACCTTCAAGCGGGGGCTCCGCAAAGAAAGGTTGTGGGAGCAAGGCATGCTCACCCGCGCCTTCTCGCTGCTCCGCCGCAGCGCCGCCGCCGTCGCCGTCACCGTTGCCCACTTCTGCACGTGCGGCCCCGGCTGCGTCCGCCTGCTGCGCCACCTCTGCCTCGTGCTGTCGTCGAGCGACCTTGAAGTACTTGTTCCAGTTGCGCGACGCCACATGGATAGCGTTCATGACGGTGCACACGACAAGGCCGTAGAGCATCGTGTCTAGCCAGGCTGCGAGGCTAGTAGACCAATTCATGTTCTCCTTGGCAATAGCAGTGTCATCCATATTGAGAAGCCATAGAACGGTTGAATCGGTAATCGAGTCGGTAAAGCGCGCTCGAGGCACGATGTTAAATACAAAAAATGTGAAAGAAGGGTAAGCCCAAACTATCGTATCGATTAGGTGAATATTGTAGCAAAGGCCCAAAACCAAAGGTACAATCAAAAAGCGTAGAAGTACACAAAACGATGTCTCAGCCACTTCCCAGAAGAGGGGCTTCACTAGAAATTTAAGAAGAAAGGCGCTCCGCCCTTTTTTGTCGAGCGGCAGAGACGATCCAGCAGGGTACTCGCTGTGCACCATGCGATAGACCGCCCCGCAGCTGCGGCACGTTCGGTTCTGCTGCTGGATCACCCACCGATCGATGCACTTCTGGTGCACAAACCCGACCGACCCGCGACAGCGACAGCGGTGGGTGACGATGGGATTCGAGCGCGAGGTGCGGGTGTCGAAGCAGATCCAGCACTCCATCTGCCGGCCAAGGTGAGAGGACGACGAGGAGGATGGCGCGTGTAGGGACCGGTGCGACGGCACAGGGGAACGCGAGGGAGAGGAGGTGGAAGAGGAGAGGGATGGAAGCGGCGGCGGGGGCGGCGGCAGAGCGGCGTCGTGGTCGGCATCGTCGGCGCGCGCGTCCTCCATGCTGCGCGCATAGCTGGACGAAGCGGCCTCCATTACTGTTTCCTCGTGTTTGTGATTACTGTGGATATTGCAAAGAAATGTTGTTGTTTTTTTTGGTCACTGTTCTCCACAGGAAAAATGGCGCGCTGATCTGACACCGCTCAGCAAGGGTGAGTCAAAAAGGGGGATAAATGATAATTATCAAAGATGTAACTAGTAGGCCACGCAGCCAGCGTTTACAAAGCCTAAGACAGAAGAAAGAAGTAACAAAAACTTTAATATGTAAGCCAAAAAGCGGCACTCCGGCAACTCAAAAAAAATATATATATATGCTTGACCGATTTGCTGAGTGATGAATAAAAGAGAGAAACCGAATAGGGCTGAAGGTTGGGTGTGAGCTAACTTTGAAGTCTATGTGTATAGAATACTGTAAGAAAAGTCGAACGAAGTGTACCGGAGCGTATCCGCTGAGAAAAAAAAGCTCTGCTCTCTTTTTGTGTGCGTGCAAAAAAAAAATGTGTTCAATTAAGAAAAGAAAAGCAGATTTGTGTAGACACCACTGGACTTTTAAAATCAAAGAACAGCGAAAATGCTTTCTCACTGAGCTTGAGCTTGCGTCAAACTCAAGTAGAAAGCTACCCTTAGTGGCAAGGGAAGGAGTGATTAATTGGACGTGCCGCGGCAAGTCTGATAAATAAAGGCTTTGCTTCTGTTTTTTTTTTCCTTTAAATTACAAAAATTGAAACGTGTGAGAACAGGAAAGTAAAGTAATTGAAGCAAAAGGTGAAAGAGATTGCATAAAAAGCATCAAGGCAAAGAGAAGCGGGCATGAGTTTGCGTAGGTCGGTTCTACGAAATTGATCATTAATTGCCAAAAGCTAGTATTATGTGCACAACAAGAGCTGCTGGCATGCAGCTCGGTGAAGCACGCTTTGTTTTGTGAGTAATTTTCGCTAACAGTATCCATATGTACTTGACTGACAACAGGTTAATGATCACGTAGCGTTCTCTAAACCATGATTCTCTACATAATCAGCTGTAGCGCTCATTTCTCATTACAAAACTTTATAACCTTTTCTTTTTAATAGCGGTCGTCGCCGACGTGGTCAACTGCAATTTCCTTTTGTCTAAATTCTTTCGTTAAAATTTGAGATAATTTATCTTCTGTCACAGAAAATCCTCTATTTTTCTGTGTTGGTAGCCGGAGCCATCAGTGATCAAAATCAAATATCAAAAGTGAAACAGGAGAAATACAACATAGGTCATAACACTGGAAAATAGTTGTTGTAATACGAGGTGCAAAAGAAAAAGAAACACGAGAAAAGAAAGAACATAAATCATGAAAGCCAGATTAAATTAAGTGGAGAAGAAAAGGCACAGGAAAGAAAAAGAACATCTCGAGCAAGGAAACCTGGGGGAGCACAAAAAAAGAATCGTAAGAGAAGTTGAAGGACTTGCAGATGGGATCGAAATGGAGTCTGAGACAGATGTTGCCAGAGCGACATCCAAAGTCATGCGCGTACACACACAAACATACACGCGTTGGAATAAATTAAGGGGGTTTTTAACGCGTGTGTGTATGTGATGTACGCCATCTGGGAATGTATATATATAATAAAAAAAGAGAACACAAGCCTTCTAAAAAAACTTCCTTTTCCCAAGCTTCTGGACAGGGCAGTTACCTAAGGCGGCGAGACCGCAACGGCCTAAGAAGAGAAAGAGGGAGGAGAAAAAGGAAAGGCAGAGCAAGAGAGAAAGATGACTTTGGCTCACATGCCCATCTCACCCTCCTTCTCCTCGCGTTGCACCACGTTCGCCAGCGACGGGGACGCCGTGGGGGCGTTGGACGCAAGCGGCGGCGGCACGGCAGCGGAGTTCGACACGGCGGCCTCGCTGCCCCACGCCACGCGCGGACCGGCGCCAAGCGGAGTGGCCCCGGCCGCGTGCGACGCCCGCGCGGACCGCTTCGAGAAGAAGCCCGTCGTATCGCGTGAGTAGTGTGCGGCATCGTGCGCGCCGTCCACCTTCGGGTCGCTGAGGCCGCGCATCAGCCTCAGCGGGTTCACGTCGGAGCTGTGCGAGGAGCCGAGGAAGGAGCTGTTGGCGCGGGAGTCGCGGTGCAGGCGCACCATCGACCCGCCAACCGACGCCACCGCCTCGTCATCCTCCGCATCGGACGAGGCGTTCTCGTTGATGTGCGTCAGCCCGGTGATCTGCTTCTCCTTCTCCGCGAGGTACTTGGTGTACTTCTCCAGGTTGAGGCAAGTCGGGACGGCGTTGTACACCTCCTTGCCAAAGCGGCCGTCGTTGACGTAAAGAATGCGGTCAGCGTAGCATTCAATGTCAGGGTTGTGCGTCACCATGATGCAGGTCGTCTTGGTGCGGCGGTTAATGCGGGTGAGGAGATCCATAATCTCGATCGTGTTCGCCGTATCCAGATCGCCGGTGGGCTCATCGAGCAGCAGCAGGGAAGGGTTGTTCGCCAGGCTGCGCGCGATCGTGACGCGCTGCTGCTCGCCACCGCTGAGCTCGGATGGGAGGTGGTTGATGCGGTTGCGCAGGCCGACCAGCGTGAGCAGCTGGCGAGAGCGCAGCCGCATCTCTTTGCTCGACAGCTTCCCCAGCAGCGTCATTGGCAACTCCACGTTCTCGGCAGCCGTCATGGTGGCAATGAGGTTGAACGTCTGGAAGACGAAGCCGAGCGACTTGAGACGGATATCCGCCAGCACGTTCTCCTTCGTGTCCTTGTCGATCTTCCGATCGTTCAACTCGATCGTCCCCTCCGTGCACGCGTCGATCGTGCCGATGATGTTCAGCAGCGTCGTCTTACCGCCACCGCTGGGGCCGCGAATCATCACGAACTCGCCGCGCCGCACCGGGCCAAAGGGCGGGGGCAGAATATCCTCTCCTGCAGTCATGGTTGTCACGACGGTCTGCGCATCAGTGGGGTCGTCCAGCTCCCTCAGCGTAATGTCCTTCAGCGCCACCACGCGGTCGTCAGAGCCCGCGATCGGGTAGCTCTTGCCGATGTGACTGAGGCGCAGCACAACCGGCTCCGACCGCAGCGCCCGCAGCCGCGCCACCTCCGTGTCCGACGCGGTCATCTGCGGCATGTCGGTGTTCATGGTGGGCTCGCGGATGCCAAGCGCATCGGCGTCTGGCTGCCGCTGGCTCGCCGCCTTCGGGTTGCGCGTGCTCATGTTAATCGACTCCGTGAGCATTGGTAGTTCGAGTCACGTGTGTGCGTGTGTGTATCTGTTCGTGCAAGGANTAAAAAGTAATGAAAAGCAGATCTGCGCCGATAAGTGTATGATTGTGCGATGCAGTCAACGTTAGACTTTTCCCGCAGCAAATACCAGCTGAGCAGAAATTTACAAGCTGACCGAAAACGACGATTGGCACTTGAAAAGTAGAGAGAGAAAACAGCACGAAAGACAGCACTTACTTAACTGAGCACAAAGGTATCAGGAAAGAAAAAGATAAAAATTAAAATAGTCACTACTGAATAAATTAGAGCAGGCAGTGCTGAAATAGTGGATAGGGGGAGCTGAGAGAGAGTCACGAATTAGTTTACTGGCGAAGCACACTTGCTGTCTGGGTTCTCGTTTGTTTTTAGCTTAAATGTTTCGAGAAGTTGAGCAGAGGCGCCGGGGTATACACTTTGACAAGCAAACAAGAAAAAAGGAAGCTGAATTGAAAAGCTAGCAGAAGAAGCAAAAGCAAGGTAAAATAGGGTAGCGAAAAAAAAAAGCAAGTGAGAAACTATGTAAAAAACGAATAAAAAAGATTACTGTAGGTGGACGTAATGTTTGTGTGGGTGGAAAAGAAGAAGAAGGAGGACAAGAAGAGAGCATAGATTAAAAGAAAAAAAGTAATACGATCTAGCATGCCAGACAGCAGAAGTAAAACAGCTTCTTTTTTTGCCCAAGAGTGACGGTGGCAGTAGATGCTGGTACTTGAAGTTGATCAAGCCGTGCACAATCACGTTAGTGATTTCTCCTTCATGGACACAAAGGTTTGTAAAAAAGGGGGAGTTTGTCATTAGATTTTACTGTCTTTTGCTATTTTTGTTTTTGCCTTTTGGCGCGGAGAATTTTTTTTTTTGGAACAAGATAGTGTTGAGCTTATGGGAAACTCAAGACGCTGGCTGTTTTTAACAGTTGAGTAAACAAGGCAATTTGAATTGAAAAGGAAGAGCACAGAAACTCATCAAGAGTACGAGAATGTCACTTTAAAGAGACAAGCTTGGGTATAAGAGCAACGGCGCTACGCAACAGCACGCGTAATGTTCTACCCCCCTCAACGCACTAGCCGCGCTTCGGGATTACTTGCATGTCCTGCTCGTCCTCTGTGTTCTGCACGGGCCGGTACGCGGGCCGCGTGCGATCCTGCGTCCAATACACCCACAGCACCCCACTGATCAACCCAACACAGATGGCAATAAATACGACCAGAAAGAGCATCAGCGGCGACCACTTCCGCACCTGCGCGGCCCTGCCGCTCGTCGCCTCCACCATCTGCTGGCCCGTGTGCACCGGGACGCGGGCGTGAGCGTAGCACGCCACCTCCACGGCCTGCCCTCGCAGCCCCGCGGCGCCGGCGGGGATTGGGTCGCCGGTCGGCGTCCCCGCCACCGCCTCCACCGCGCGCGAGAGGACGACTTCGTGCGCAACGACAAGGGCGTCAATGAGGGAGTTGTTCGGCACCTTCAGCCCCGCCACATCTTTCCACAGCAGCGTAAAGACGACGCGTGAGGTCCAGTGCGATTCGTCCACTGCGTCCTCCGCTGCCTTCGTGTCCGCCGCCTTTCCGACGCCCTCCGCATGATGGGGCAGCAGGGCACGGAAAGGGGCCGTCGTGTGCTCCGCGGCGACGTTTGCGGCGGTGGGCTCGGTTGCAGCAGGGGCGGTGCCGGCGGTGTAGGACGACGTCGTCACGTTCGTTACCAGGTTCAGCGGGACGGTGATCTCAATCACCGGCACGTCGGCGCAGGAGAAGAGTTGCTGCAGCGCCATCGGAGTGAAGGTAAACCCATTCAAGGACAGCGCGGAGGCCGTGTCCGCGTAGTGCACCGCCGTCGTCGTCTTCCCCACTGCGGCGGCAGCGCCGTCGCTCAGCGCCGCACTCGCGCGGTGGTGCGCAGTTGTAAGTTTGCGACTCTCGTTGTTGTTGTCGGCGCTGTTGTGGTCCTCGTACGCGCGCGTGGAGTCGCCCTGCGGGGAGACTTGTTCCGTCGGGGTCAGACGCGGCTCCCGGACCAGCTCCGTCGCCGCCGAAACGCCCAGCGTCAGCCCCAGCGTGCCGCCGTCGTAGTCTAACCACGCCGCATCCACCAAGAGCTGCACGCGCAGTTTCAAATGCGCCTGCAGCTGCTGACAAGCCCCTCCTCCTTTGATGCCGCTTCCCGCCGCGTCACTTGGCCCCACTGCCGGTGTCGGCAGCGTCAGCAGGGGCATCTGGACTTCCGTGAAGCCGTGCACGAGCAGCGGCAGTCGCGCCTCACCCACCACGGGTACCGTCAAGCGAGTAGTGGCAGCAGCAGCAGCAGCGGTGGAGGCTTCTGAGGCAAAAGCGGAGCGCCACTGCACCCACGCCGCCCGCAGCGACGGGACTTCGACGTTAGCGCTGCTGAGCTGCACTGGCAGCCGCACCTCCGCTGCCGTCAGCACCGATCGCGGCATCATCCACGCCAGCTCCCCGCCCTGCCACGCACGGGCTGGTGAGATCTGCATCGCCGTGAGCTCCCGGTTCAGCAGGCCGATGTCCGAGGCGTCCTCGTTGCAGTTCCACCCAACGTACGGCGGCTCGCAGATGCACTGCTTCGTGGGTAGCCCAAAAGCGTCGCCGCAGCGCCAGTGTCCCACTGGCCCCGTAAGGTTTGTCAGCTTGCACTTCTCGCTGCACGAGGTAAAGCGGTAGTACAGAACAAAACCCTCCGCTGAACCGTCCCAGTCGGAGATGAACTCGAGATACATCTCCTGCGCCGTGGAGGTGAACTTCACCAACGCGTCCTCCTCCATGGAATTGGTGATCTTGCGCAGGTGCTTCCGCACCGTCGGCGACCACGACGCGCTATCCCTCGTCGCCGACGCCGTGTTCGGCACCACGTCGTAAATGTACAAGGCGTCGTACGATTCGATCTTGTACGAAATCAGCTGCAGGTGAATCTGCTGCCCCCGCTCCGCCTGAATGGACCACCGACACGTCAGGCTTTGCCCGTAGGTTTTGTAACCGTTGATCTGGATGAAGCCACCCGCGGGGTCATCGACCACGACGACGTCGCCACTCGTGTTGCACCAGTAGCTGCGTTGGTTGCACCCTGGACCACCAAAACCTTCGCAGCAGTACTCGCACCGCGGCCCCTGAAAACAGCCTTTCCCGCCCGTCCCAAGAGTGGTGTCCTGCGGGCAGGCGCACAGCCCCGTGACGGTGTCGCACACCCCGCCGCGCTCGCAGGTGCAGTTGGAGGCGCACAGCGGGCCGTACCAGCCTGCCTGACACGTCGCACAGTAGGCATCCGCGAAGTGGCCACGCGGGTCGCAGGTGCAGGTCATGGTCGCCGTGTCGCACGAGCCGCGGTCGTGGCAGACCTCCGCCGCGTTGCACTCCGCGCAGTCCACCGAGGTGAAGTTTGCCGCGCACTGGCACAGCAGTGAGGCGTCGTTGCATTGGCCATGACCCGTGCAGTTCATCGCACAGAAGGCCTCAAAGACGGGCGGTGGCGGTGACGACGGCTTCGCACGTCGTCGTGCGGCCGGCGCAGGCGCGGCGTCGGAGAGCAGAGGCAAAAGCGGTGCCTCCAGTGCCGCAGCAACGAGCGTGGGCGGCGTCGCGCGCCACTGCTGAATCAGCGCGGCACACTCCGACATCACCGCCAACCCAGGGCCAGACACCGCCAGCGCAAACGCCTGGCCATCCGGGCTGCGCACGACAGCTCCGCGCACCAGCACGCGGAAGCCATGCCGCCACTCCGCCCACGATGTGCGCGTGGCAGCACCGTCGCCGGTGTCAAAGGATAGGGGCACCCGCACCTGCTCCACCGTGTTGTACGGCTCCCGCGCGGTGCCGCCCGCGCCGCTGAAGAAGGTGTGCCCGTGCCGCGTCACGAGCATGACGTCGAGGTCGTGCACCTGACTGTGCCGCGAGCCCTCCGCCGCCGTTGCGGGGTCGTTCCACACAAGCGTCGCCGTCACCCGCAGCGAGGCGTTGCGGCTGCACTCGCCGCCGCTGCCACCACTGCCGTCTCCAGCGCTGTGCAGGACATCGCCGAGGTTGTACGTGAGGTTGCGCAGCTGCGACGGCGACGGCCAGTCCGTGAAACGGAAGCAGTACTGCTGCACCTCGTCCTCCCGCACCACGGCGTCGTCCACGAACCAGTGCTCCAGCGGCGGCAGATGCCGTCCTGTCGTGTGGTTACGGTGGGGCAGGAGATGCGACAAGTCCAGCCGGCCTGCCCCACTGCGCACCGCGTCACCGGGCAGCGGGGTGGTGCTGTGCAGCAGCGCGGCACGAACCAGTGCGGAGGACGGGTTGGCGAAGTCCCACGCCTCTCGCAGGTACTGCCGGGTGATCGCCGCCGCCCCCGCCGCGGCCGCGGTGGCCATGGAGGTGCCGTGGTGGCTTGTGACGGCGCACGACCGGCCCGCCATCGCCTTGGCAGACAGCACGGTGGAGGAGGGCTCGCCGCTGCCCCCCACGCCGCCACCAGGGGCGATGAAATCAGGCTTCCGGCGGCGGTCGTACGTGATGCCGTACGCCGACCGGAGCGGCATGCTGTTCTGCAACTTTGCGATGGCGGAGTTGAAGTGAGAACCAACCGTCAGCACGTTTTTGGCGCGTCCAGGGAGGTAAAGGCGGTCCTTGCCTGAATTGCCCGCGGCGACCAGGACCAGCAAGTCACGCCGCTCCGCCACCGCGGCGTCGAACATTTTCTCCATCGCGAGGTAGCTCGTGGACGAGCTGGGAAAGCCCCACGAGTTGGACGAAATTCGCGCCCCCACCGCGTAGGCCGAGTCGAAAATCTCCAGCAGGTTTGTCGGGAGCAGAAGTTCTTTGGTGGTGCCGGGGTTCATGTCCCGCATGAAGAGCTTTGCGCCGGTGGCGACGCCGTTGTACTTCGACATGTCCGCCGTGCCATCATGCGCCGACAGCGGAGAGGATGGTGGTGCGATGCACCCACCCGCCATCCCCGCCACATGCGTCCCGTGCCCGGCTTCCTGGTCCGTCGTGTCCACCTCTCCCTTGAAACTGCTGTACGCCTGGTAGGAGATCACCTTGCGGTGGCGGGTGTTCACGGCAGGGTAGTAGGCGATCGGCTCCGCCGCGTCGCGGAAGAAGCAGCTCTCCGTGTCGAGTCCGCTGTCTGCAATCGCGATGACCTCCCCGCTGCCGTTGTAACCGGCCTCCCATATCGGCACGTGCCCTGCACTCTCCGTGTAGTCGTCGGTGTAGGCGTTTGGCGTCGCGGCGTATGTGCCGCAGCTGCCGTGCTGAATGACCCGCGTGACCACGTTGTTGAGGAGCTCGGGGCGACGGTAGGACTCCTCCACCCAGCGCACGGCAGGGTGCGACGCGAGGGCGTGCAGTATCGCACCGAAGCAGCCGTCTAGCGTCCTCCTCGACAGTGTCGATGTCGAGGGTGAAGACGCAGGCAGTGACGAGGGCGGTGTCGACACCTCCCGTGCGAAGAATGGGCTTTTCTCTGCGGCAGAGCTCATCTTGTGTGCACCGCTCGCGCGTACTTCAGATGCGGGTGCAGACCCCTTTACGGTGACGGGGACGTCCAGGCGCACCCACACCGCATCTGCCCCGGCAGAGGTCGGCTCTATTGTGAGGCGGCACGTTCGCGCTGCGGTGACAGCAGGGGAAGGAAAGTACCAAGCAGCTGCAGGAGAAAAGACATCCGACTCGTCGCTTGCCTCTTGCCAGTAAGGGACGAGACGGGCACTGCGCATGAGGTCGTCGCGCACCACGGCGGCACGCCCTCGCGCCGTCCACAGTGTCACCTCGTACGTCGTCATCTGCACCGCCTCGGTTCCCTGAGTCTCCATGTCATCGGATGTAAGAGACTGTGTTGAATCAAGGAGGCCCCGCAGCAGCTCAGACAGTTTAAGTTGCGGCCCGCCACCTTCACGACTACCATCGGCGCCACTGACGCCACTACTGCTGCCGGTGCCACTACTGGTGCGGGGAGCAAAGGCATCCCAGACCTGCCACGTGCTGCCGTCTGCCGTGCCGGACGCCAAGGCACGTAACAGCTCGACCGAGTCCTGCGTCCGGGGAAGAAAGACAAGCACATGCGTGGCGTCGATGACGTGGATCTCCAGCGCCGCGGCGGAGGACGGGGCCGATGTGGTGCTCGAGGCGGTCAACGACGACGACGACGGAGAAGATGCGGACGACAGTGCCGCGTGCAGGGGCGATGCCGCACGCCGCTGCAGAGTTGGACGTTGGCCCTCCGCAGGTGCCGGCGCGTCTGCGCGCGATGGCGGACTCGCTGCTTGCATAAGACGGCGCAGCGCTACCTCGGGATAGACTCGCCGCTGCCGCTGGCCGTTATCGCCGGATAAGTCTGAAGCCGAAGATGACGATATCGGCGATGATAAAAATGTATCTGCTGAAAAAGTGACCTGTGGAGATCTTTCCGGGGTGAAGTTTCGATGCGCATCGCGCAATGGCTGCTCTGTCTGTGCACTTCCCTCTCCCACCGCCTCTGCGAGCGGCTCGACAGCGACACGACGTTCCACCGAGTGTGTCTTGCCATCGTGAGGTTCAGAGCTCGCAGACGCATCCGCAACGCCGGCGTCACTGCGGGTGCGACGGGTTGTTGATGGCGCGGCAGGGGTGCGTGAGAGCACGACGTAGC
Organism: Crithidia mellificae; assembly: GCA_002216565.1. NCBI lineage: Eukaryota > Euglenozoa > Kinetoplastea > Trypanosomatida > Trypanosomatidae > Crithidia > Crithidia mellificae. The sequence goes on along the minus strand of MDUD01007458.1, from coordinate 1,704 downwards.
GGCCCACGAAAGAGTGCACAAAAGAAGCTCCAGCCACTCCAGCCGCCGAATCGGCGGACGAGGACGAGGACGTAGATGAGCGATGCCGTATGCACGTACGACACTCCGCCCTCTCCTCGTCAAGAGCTGCAGCCTCTAAGACGCGTCGCCCGTCGTGTGCCGCACCCATACGAGATGTTTGGGCTGCTGCAGCAGAGGTGCTTTCCGGCCTCTGCCGCGACAGACGTGCATCGGTGTCCGAAAGCGAACCTGCTTCAGAGTCTCCGGCTAGCTCAGGTGTCAGCGCCACAGCCTCAAAAGCCGCGCTGGACGAGTAGAGGTATGCTTGCAACGGAGAGAGGGCGGGCTGCGGTTGCTTTTTGCGTGGGCTCGCACGCGCAAGTTGAGTGAAATCGGCATCGCCACTGCTAACTCTTCCATTGTTGCTGTTGTCTTCAAAAGATCTCTTTTGGTCGAACAAAGTTGAAGACGCGGCGTAAACATGGGTTATGGCGGTGGTGGTGGTGGTGGTGGTACTGGAAAGCAGGGATGTAATTGCAGAAAATAAAGCAACAAAAAGAGTCAAGAATAACAGGCAACGCCTGCACTGTTTGAGACACACGAAGTGTTTTCTTGAAGTGTGAGAGCTGCTCTTTGCATTCTCAGCTCGATGAAGCCTCATCTGCATACTGCACTTAGAAGATCTTTCTATTAACACAACACGTGAGCCCAGCAGTGAAAAAAAGCAGTAATGTAAAGATGTAGATGACTACAGAATCAATGATATTGGAACAGAACCAAAAGTATGTGTTGTCTAAGAGCACTATCTGTTGTGCGCTCTTTGAAATGTTGTTTGAGTTTGTGCGTACCTACCTAAAAGGACGTATTTGTGCGCGCTTCGAAGGAAACAGTCAAGGGGAAATGAAAAGGAAGGTAAATGAGCGAGACCTATACTCAGCGGCGCAGCACTACTTGCTGTTGCTAACAATTGATATATCGAACGTAAAACATTCCAATAGAATGCAAACTCCGGCAATAAAACTGCATTTGCGTAAAAAGACGGAAGTGTCACACTCGCCAAAAAATTGGTATTGCGAGCAGCACTAGTGCGCATTGAAAACATCGCTTTTCTTCCTTTTCATTGCTGGTAATAAGTCACTGGCTGACCCCAAAGCAGCAAAGAAAAATTGTTGTTTCTCTTCTTTGTATGCAAGCATCTTTAGCCCCTAAAGGAAAACTTCTGTTTGCGTGCCAAGTTCTTTTGTACAGCTTTTTTTTGTGTGTGCTTCTTAGAAGACCAAGTTATTTTTGTATTAATAAGCATATAAATAAAGCATTTAAAAGGGGGCAAAGAGCCAAATCACCAGACATTTGGCTTCAAAGAACAGCAGCGGAAAGCCGCACAGAAAAATAACGAAGTGAGTGAACACTCAAGCAGGACTCGCCTGTGTATGTGTATGTGCGTGTGTATGTAGACGTAACGAAAAAGTTTAACCAATGGAAAAAATCAAGAAAACGACAATGAGAGGGTCATTAATATATACACGAATCACGGCTAGAAAATAAACGTCCCGCTTCTGAGCGGTAGTCAAACGTAAGCAGATATTTAAAACAAATAGGCCTGGAATTATTATAATAGTTCAGTAGTACAAACAGAGTACACAGACGAAGGCAGTATGGAATAGCGGAAGAAAAAAAGCGCTTTTTGTGAACGAACGTGTTTTC